>MDKJ01220370.1:0-25821 GCA_005239525.1 Nicotiana knightiana
ACTCCTTCAATTAAGGGAGTATCTTTGCTGATTTTTATACTAATTGATTCTAATTGAATGATCTTTCCATACTTGTGATAAACTAATACTCCTTACCTAGTTTGTTTACTCGTTTTCAGTACTATAAGTACCCCCCCATTCCCTTCTGCATTATACACTGATACGTTGCATAACACACACACACATCAGTCTATACTCTCAATTCAATTCTCTCTTGTTCTCTTTCTCTTTGCTCTACTGTTGTTCTCTATTCTTATCTATTGGTAGCCGGCTGTAAGCCAAGGCTGCTATTGTGCTCATACTTGACTCTTTTATTCTACTGCTCTCTTTGTTACTGGTATGTTCTGATTTAACTTCAAAGGCTTCCAAACCAATGTGGCTATCACTATTTCATTATGTTATATTCCTAGTTGTTTTCTACCTATGCTTCTACTGTTTTACATGCAATTGGATACATGTTTGCCTGTGATATTTATCATGCTATGCCTCTTTACTTGTTAAGTCCACACTGTTATGGCTTTACTTATTCTTGTATATATCTGTTAGGCCATCTCTATCCTAGTAGCATGTATCTCTGATCCCCTGAACGTTTTTACTCATCATGCTTGTGATTTATACGCTTCTATGAGTATTATGCACTGTTATAACTATATTCTACTACTGCCTACTAATATGTCTATGTTCGACCATTTCTTGGTCCCCTTGAATCTCTGTGATTTTGCGTATTCATGACTCTTAAGTCTGTGCATCTCTTTGATATTATGTGATCTATTTGTCCCCCCTCCCCCCACCCATAGTCCTTGTGTGCAACTTTGCACTACTGAACTTTGATTAAGTGTTTCTTTTTGTTTTGAGTTAATCTTTCAAAAACAATTTTCCAAGTTTTAAAACTCCTCTACTACTCCTTCCTGCACTTCACACTGCTATTAGAAATTAAGTCCTACCCTCTTCGTGTGAGCATTTCCTTGAGTGCCTTTGAGCACTCATTGAACTTTGACGCACAAGGCTGGTAATTCCATACTGCACCTTGTTCAGATGTTGACAATTTGCTTGGGTGCTCGTATTGGCCAGGGACTATTTGGGCCCTAGGGAACTTTGTCGCACCCATGCCTTGTAAGGCTGTGAAACTCGAAAGGAGTGAGGTTAGGAGATTGGGCCTGATGAAGGCTCCCTATAGAAGTAACTTCTTGTTTTTCCCTTTTTGTTACTGTAATTCATTATTATTGCTTTGTAATAATTTTTGTAAACGAATAATTGGGGCCGGATAGTGAATATGGGGGCTATGCATGCTTAGTCTAGTAATGGGTAGAAAACCTGCTCATAGGATTTTCTTACTTATATGCGCAATAGATATCATGTTTAGGACATACACCTCATGCATTAGAAATCCTGCTTTAGGTCCTTTACTTTCAGCATATTATCATACTCCTTTCGTAAACCGTGATCTCACTTAGTAATTGTAATAAGTAATAAAAACTGTTATAATGTATCACTGTTGCATCCTCACAAGCATTGCATATAGGAAGCATGCCTATAGGATTTTACTCACTCATATCTGCACTACATATCTTGTTGTTTAGGATTCCATGTCTACTTCAAGTTACATTTGTTGAAACACTTAATCAGCTAATTTAATCTCGCTAAAATATGGTTAACTGTTTGAAACGTTTTCTGTAAATGTATCCCTCTTAAAATCAGACTTAAGTATGCACGTTCACTCTTCAATAATTAGGCAATGTATACAACGCCTAGGCAAACTTAGGGCCTAATATGTATTAAAATCAACTAATTGTGTTTTTGGCTCATCTAGTTTTAGGACCAATCAGTCTTTCTTTTAACTCTGGAACTTTGATGCTTTCCCTCATATTTTTATCTCTCCAGTCCACTCTGTTTTTTTTCCTTTTTATTAAAACTCCTGCTCTATTTTAAAACCATCTTGAAATTGTGCATTTACTTCCTCTTACTGATTTCCTGGCTCTTGTTCCATTATGTTTTCAAACTACTTGGGTTTCAAAGTCGACCCGCTTTGCAAAAATCGTTCCATTTCTAAATACTCGTGCTATATTTTATGAACCACTTTTCATGAAATGATTTACTAAACTCTTACAAAACTACTGGTTTTTCTAAACGCTATTTCTTCCTTTACTAGAACTTTTAAACTGCAGTATACTTTTCTTTCAATTGTTGTCTCTCAATTACTGTTTTAGCCCCCTCTTAACTGTTTAGTTTTCATCAAATCTCCTGCTTTGTCGTTAAGTTTTTTCCAAAATCAAACTCCTTTTATCACTCGCTGTGTTTACTAAAAAATTCCTGTTTTTTTTTTCTTTTTTTACTTCCCTCTTGAGACTGTATTTGTGTTTTAGACGTGCTATTTACATGTCTATTTGTGGAGGGATTTGTGAGCCGTTACTTGTCTTCATATGCTCCCTTATACGTGCAGTCCTACTTGTTTGTATATCACCTAGTATTTTGTCCTTTAAACCTAAGGGTTCCGCCTAGCCCCTGCCTTATAGGAATAGTAGTCCTAAGTACCCTCCAGGACTTATAGGATGGGACGGGTAATAGCACGCGATAAGCATTCTTGACCAACACATGCGCTTTAAATGACCTTTACGGGGTGGGAAGGGTAGAATACGGATATGATGACCGATGCGCTAATACCACGTGTAGCCACCTCATTGAGGAAGTGACATACCGGGTATTGCATTGAAGTGATCCGTGTTACTTTAAACCTAGGATAATTTCTTTAAATATTTGTAATGTTTTCCAAAGCTTTTTTTATAATAACTTGTGCTTTGTATGAAATCCCCTCTTATTTGAACCTTTACCTGCTATTTGTCTATTCGTCCAAATTCACAAAACATCTTGGTCGGGACCCACAGTTGTGGATCTCGAGGGGTGCCTAACACCTTCCCCTTAGGATAATTTCAAGTCCTTACCCGTTCACTGGTAATGCAAACTAGTCCATGAGTTATTGACTCTAGGTGCCCTAACGCACCATTAAAATCGTTAAGTGGCGACTCTTTCTTTTCCTTTAAAGAGTTTTCCATAATGTCTTAAACCCGATTTCGAGAGAAAAAGGGGGCGCGACAGCATGGCGACTATGTTGGGGATGTTCCCTAGGCTTATACCATTACAAGTTGTCTTGTGAATTTGGACCTTTAATCTTCTGTTAAATGCTTACACCCTTTCCCATTCCCCTTTTACATGTTGTTAACTGTTTAATTCCGCAATTATTTATCTGTCTAAACTGACGTCTCTTCATGTTTTCTTTTCAACGTCTTTCTTTTTATATATATAACTGTCGCATTTATTTTTCTTTACCTCTTTCCTCAATGTGAAAATACATGCCTACCTGTTTAAATGCTATTTATTGCATATCATGCTCCGCATTCATATTCCACTAATTCTGAACAAAATCCTATAGCAACGCTTACAATGAGTGGTTGCGCTATTCCTATATTATAACCCCCTGAATTCAGAAAGGCATATTTGCGATAAAACTAGTCGATCAGCGGTGCAGTCGACGGTTCTATGCCTTCCCTCTTGAGTTGTCCGCTCAAGGGTACCGGTCTAAAACCCCATAGAAACCCTACTATGTTAAATGTTACATGCATCATGGTCAAACTTAGTCAGGCTAATGTGTCGTCCGCATGATAGCCTTTAAGCCACCCTTATCCAAAAGTCTCTTGGGTTTCCCTAGAACCCAAATGGACGCTCTCACGATCTATGCATTTATTTGGAGAACTAAATGCTCTTTGCTAATTGTTGATGTTAAATAGTCGAGTCTGGTGAGGGTAAGGGGACTAACCATTTTGTTTTGCAGAAATGAGGCACGAAGTCCCTAGACTCGGCATGGTCACCAATATTCACCCCAAATTGCTAAACTGGTTGGAGGATCTTCACTCCAGTGATAAAGCGCTCGTCAGGAAACACTTGGGCAACCTGCCCTCTCTTTTGGACATTCAGCCTAACAAGATGATGATAGAGGCTTCTACCTTGTTCTGGGATTGTGATCGGTCGGTTTTCCGCTTCGGACACCCCTGCTGGAGGAAATAGGGGGTCTAGCTGGGTTACCTTGGGAATCTCTAGGGTTATTGATGCCTGAAAACCGTACAGGCCGCGGTTTTCTCAAAATGATGGGTCTGAAGAAAAACCCAGATTTGGTATGCTTGAAGGACTCGTACATTCCCTTTGACTACTTTTACGAGAGGTATGGTCGCAGTCAATCCTACCGCACTTATCATGAGGAATTTGCCCTCACTTCCACAGGGCACATACATCGCCGAGTGTTTGTTTTCATGGTCTGTTTTCTGGGTCTAATGGTATTCCCAACAAAGAAAGAGAGAATTCACACTAGGTTGGCTATGGTTGATAAGACTTTGATGGAAGGGATCGACGGGAAGGACTTCAGTATTGTGCCTACGATCATTGCCGACATATACCGGACCTTAGAAATGTGTCAACGAGGAGCAAAGCATTTCGAAGGTTGCAACTTGTTACTCCAACTTTGGCTCACTGAACATCTATAACGAGGTGACTACCGTCAGGATATCCATAGGAGGATCTGAGATGATCATATCGCTTTCCACCATCCTAAGCATATGAACTACATCCCCGACATGTTTGCACAGCCAGAGAATGCCAAGGGATGGGCCGAGCTATTGGGGAGTTTGGCCGAGGACCAGATTCAGTGGATGTTTGAATGGTTCCCAACGGACGAGTTTATCATCCGATCCCGAGACGCTTCATTTCTGATATTAATTGGTCTGA
Organism: Nicotiana knightiana; assembly: GCA_005239525.1. NCBI lineage: Eukaryota > Viridiplantae > Streptophyta > Magnoliopsida > Solanales > Solanaceae > Nicotiana > Nicotiana knightiana. Next base: position 4,774 of record MDKJ01220370.1, read on the forward strand.
GGGGAACGTACCCTTACGTCCCTCTTCGAGTTATGAGGAAAGCAGGAGAAGGCAGGTTCTACCTAGGGTTGAGAAGATGAGCCATCTTCGGGCAGACTTCCAGGATGACGATAGCTCTCACAAGTGCCAAGCTCAGTAATTGTGGCACTGCAAGATTGTGCTTGAGAAAGATACCATCAAAACAGACAGGTACCATGCCGGTTGCACTCCTTACTATTTGAGTTGGTTAGAGGGAGACATGGAAGGTCACTTCGAGCCGAGGTTCGCTCAAGGGCACCAGGTTATAGATGAGAAGGCCGAAGTGCAAGTTCAGTTCAACAATCTACGCAAGAGGCTACGTGAAGGTAAGGATAACCATCACCATATTCATGAGTCCAGCAGAAAGTTGATCGAGGAATAGAAGGATATGGCTGTCACCTCCACCAGAAGGCTAGGGTACTTGGAGCGAGGAATAGTCGATCTGGAGAGAAGTTCATCAAGAGGATCGAAGACTGCAAAAAGGCGGAAGGAGCCGAAGGAGGATACCTAGCTAGGACCTACTTACTGCTAGGGCTTCATGAGTTGGGAAAGCTAATCGAGGGAAGCAGGAATGCCGAATCTGGGGAAGGTCCTTCTGGGACCAAGTAGATATGAGGTGTCTTTTATTTTGTCTCCTTTAATGTAATAAAGCCATTGGCCATTAGTGACTTTTATTTTTCGCATATTTAGAGTCATTTTAAGATTTTCCATATTTTTATCATCAATAAAATGAGGCATTTAGCACTTTAAGTTCTCCAAATTAATTTGTCGCTAGGCCTACCTTAGGCTCAAGAGGTTCCCAACTTAGGACATGCTTTACATTTCCGCACTACGTGTTTAAATATCGCAGTATTTTTATAATTTTTTGCTAACTTCGTTACCTTTTGTTTTCGCTTTCTTTATTATTATTCCCCTCCCCTGGTTAGTTCATACATTCTGGTATCATCAGTCTACCGCACAAGATCAAAGGTCCCTCCTACTACTCCTCCTCCTAGTCCTCCCAGAGGCAAAGACAAAGGCAAAAGTAAGATGGAAGAGACCAGCGGCACCAGACAGGAAAACAGGATTGAACGGGTTGAGGCCACTGATGGCCGAGGTATTTAGGTTTTGCATAAAAACGTGTCACCACTGGAACAAAAGTTGTTGAAATTTCAAGAGGAACTTGACCAAGTTCGGAATCTGGAAAATCTGTCGTTTTCCCTCAACGTCCCTGACGTCACCCTTACACCTCCATAGAATATCCCAAAACAACCAAATCACCCTTCACCTCATCATCACATCACTCCCCCAAAGAACCAAATTCCACCAGCACAATGCATCACATGTCACCACAACACTCCACCTCTCCAAGATCAAACAAGGGAACATTTCCAGACTCACCATAACCCCATCTATGTGGAATTATGGCTCATTCCATACCCCACTCACCCGAGTCTAACGAGAAGGATAAGCACATCAGGAATTTGGCCGAGGAACTCAAGAAATTGACCAACCAAGTTCAGGGCGTCAAGGGAGTCAAAGGTATTGAGGGGCTGAACTATGAGGACCTCTGCATACAACCCGATGTCGAACTGCCAAAGGGGTACAAACCTCCTAAGTTTTAAATGTTTGACGGCACCGGTGATCCAAGAGTCCACTTGAGAACTTATTGCGACAAGCTGGCCAGTGTAGGCAAAGATGAAAGGATTCGCATGAAGCTATTTATGAGGAGTCTAAAAGGAGATGCACTTTCCTGGTACATCGGCCAAGATCCGAAGAAGTGGACCAATGGATGAGTATGGCTACAGACTTCATGGATAGATTCAGGTTCAACACAGAAAATGCACCAGACGTATTCTACATACAGAACTTGAAGAAGAAGCCAACAGAAACCTTTCGCGAGTATGCTACTCGTTGGAGGTCTGAAGCTGCCAAGGTCAGACCATCCTTGGAGGAAGAACAAATGAAGAAGTTCTTTGTACGAGCTCAGGATCCTCAGTACTATGAGCGGTTAATGATGGTTGAGGGACACAAGTTTTCTGATATCATCAAGCTGGGAGAGTGCATCGAGGAGGGCATTAAAAGTGGTATGGTTACTAATTTCAAAGCCTTACAGGCTACCAACAAAGCTTTGGAATCCGGTGGTGTGTCCAAGAAGAGGGATGTAGGAGCCGTGATGGTGGCACAACAAGCCAAATCCCCTTCATAATACCAAGTATACCCGGCACCTTCCTTCACATATCAGCCAGCTCCCAGTTACCAAGCACCCGCACCTCAATACCAAACACCCACACCCACCTACCAAGCTCCACAACCCACATATCAGCCCGCCTCGCCAAGATACTCCCAACCAGCTCCCGTTTATAATGCCTACAACTCCCGACCTTCTTGCTACCAATCATTACCCAATCACCAAAACTTCTCGAGACCTCGCCCAAATTTTGACCGTCGTCCACCAAAACAATATACCGCTATAGCTGAACCCATAGACCAACTCTATGAAAAGCTAAAAGTCGCTGGCTACGTCACACCCATTCCCGTTGTCGCCTCTGAGAACCCTTCTCAGTGATCAACCCAAATAAAATATGTGCCTACCATTTCAGAATGAAGTGACACACCATAGACGAATGCCGCTCCTTGAAAGACAAGATCCAGATGCTCATAGATAACAAGATCATTGTGGCCAAGGACCCCTCTCCTAATATCCGCAATAATCCGCTGCCTGACCACAAGGGTGGTGTCCACATGATTGAGGTTGATGATGACTGGGATCCTGAGGGATCAATCGGTTTGATTGCAGAAGGTGATCCCAAGAAACCCGTAATTACGCTTAAACCTATCATGGTTCAGATGCAGCCATCTGAGGAACCTGAGGTAAACATGTCTATCCCACTCGAGTTCGATTCTAAATCAGCCAAAGGAAAGGCCCCAGCGCCGATTGAGGTCGAGTTCGTATGGCCATTTGAAATTGCAGTCCAGCCAACCATAACATATACGCCGGAAAGAATGAGGATGACTACACCTATTCCAGTGGAAATGTCCACGACGCCACCTTTCCATTCCAACACCATTCCATGGGATTACACAGCTGAAGCAAATACAAAGGGTAAAAACAAGTCTGAGGAGGCCATTGCGGCACAAGGTATAACACGGACTGGGAGAGTTTATACCCCTGAACACTTGGCTGAATCTAGCAGGCAGGCCGTCAACTGCCCTCCCACTATTGAGGCAAGTTTTAACAATCAGGGGAGAAAGATACAGGCGAAGGAATACTCAGTCCTCGACCAGCTGAACAAAACACCCGCTCAGATATCCATCCTCGCCCCTGTTGCAGAATTCAGAAACACATAGGAATGCTTTGTTGAAAGTTCTAAATGAAGCCTATGTACCCGACGACATCACCAGTAGGGAGATGGCCAACATGGTAGGCCAGGTACTCGAAAGTCATAAAATCACCTTCCCCGAAGATGAGTTGCCGCCCGAAGGACTGGGGCAAAACCAGGCACTGCACATCACCGTGCGAGGTGAGGATCACTTCATCACCAGGATCTTAGTGGATGGGGGTTCCAGTCTCAACATTTGCCCGTTGGTCACGCTAAAGAAATTGGGAAATATTTTACATGAGATCAGGGAAGGAGAAATCAACGTAAAGGCTTTTGATGGTTCACAGAGGTCCACCATAGGAGAAATCACTTTGTGCTTGCAGATGGGACCTACCTGGTTTGATGTAGATTTCCAGGTGATAGATGTGCCTGCTTCATACAACCTACTGCTAGGGTGACCATGGATCCTCACTGATGGGGCTGTGGCATTGACTTTGCATCAAGTTGTGATGTTCGAATGGAACCACCAAGAGGTAATCATTCATGGTGATGGTAGCAACCACATTTACGGTCGCCAAACCATGCCGGTCGTTGATGGAAGAAGGAAGCTGGGTGGAGGAACATACCACCATATTGAACAAGTCAACGCCATTGACAAAGACAAATGGTGGGATAGTAGGATTGAAAGCATCCTGAATAGGAAAGGGTACGAGCCAGGCAAAGGGCTCGGCAAAAATCTCCAAGGTATTGTGGAGCCCATAAAACTCAAGAAGCACGGTACTACCTTTGGTCTAGGGTATGATTATACTTGGGAAGAGTTCAACCATTGGTCGCCGCCATGGCGTGGTCCTTATTATCCTTTGGAGCAACCAATACCCATCATAGAGCAGATTTTCCAGCCGGCCGACATTATCTATAGTGCAGGCGAGGAAGAAGCACTAGCAGCAATGAGGGATTTGTTTCTCGAAGACGGAGATATGGATTGTTGTGTTATTTTCAAAGAGGAGGGGGAGAAAGGCCCTTCATTATAGGCTGTGAGCGAAGGATCGCACCTGAATAATTGGTCTGTCAGAACCACCAGAGCCCATCAAGCCTCGGGGTAGCAAGGCTAATGAAACAACCATTTCTTTACAGTTTATTTATTTAAAGAATTTTCTGCTTTCCGCATTTTAATTTCTGCAAGAAAAGAGCTCCTATGTTCAGATAATTATTCGATTTATCAAAGCATTTGCAATTTCTTTACAAAATTCTTATATTTACTCGCTACTATTTTTCTCCCATTTCTTTATTTTTGCACAGCATTACTATTACTTACCTTGATGAACCAATGACTGTGACATGCAACGAGGCAACGCAGCAAACAGATTATGATTCAGATGAGGATGATATACCCAAGGACATTGTTAAAGAAATCAAAAGCTTTGAGAATAGACCTAAGTCTAACTTGGATGAGACTAAGGTTATCAACTTAGGAAACGCAGAAAATGTCAAGAAAACTCGCATCAACATCCATCTGTCACCGTCAGAGAAGAAAGAATACACAAAGTTTTTAAAGGAGTATGAGGATATATTCGCCTGGTCATATGATGACATGACTGGTCTTAGTACATTTATTGTAGCCCACAAGCTGCCAACCGATCCAACATGCCTACCGGTAAAGCAAAAGCTCAGGAAATTTAAGTCAGACATGAGTTTGAAAATCAAAGAAGAGGTCACCAAGCAGATTAACGCCAGAGTTCTCCGAGTGGTTGAGTTCCCAACATGGTTAGCCAACATTGTGCCTGTGCCAAAGAAAGATGGGAAGGCCAGAATCTGCGTCGACTACCGGGATCTCAACCGGGCCAGTCCAAAAGACGATTTCCCCTTGCCCAACATACACATCTTGATTGACAATTGTGCCAAGCACGAGCTGCAGTCCTTTGTAGATTTTTTTGTTGGTTACCATCAGATTTGGATGGACGAGGCAGACGCTGAGAAAACGGCATTCATTACGCCGTGGGGGGTATATTGCTACAAGATGATGTCGTTCGATCTAAAGAATACAGGGGCTACCTACATGAGAGCCATGACAACCATATTCCATGATATGATTCACAAGGAAATTGAGGTATATGTGGACGACGTCATTATCAAATCAAGGAAAGTTGCCGATCACATGGAAGATTTGAGGAAATTCTTCAACAGGTTAAGGAAGTACAATCTGAAACTCAACCCCGCAAAGTGTGTGTTCGGGGTTCCCGTCGGCAAGTTGCTGGGATTCATTGTTAGCCGCCGAGGAATAGAATTAGATCCCTCAAAAATCAAAGCCATACAAGATTATCCGCCGCCAAGGAAAAGGAAGGATGTTATGAGTTTTCTAGGGAGACTCAATTACATCAGCCGATTCATAGCCCAATCCACTGTCATTTGTGAACCAATCTTCAAGATGTTAAGAAAGGATGATGCGACTAAGTGGACAGAAGATTGTCAAAAGGCCTTCGACATAATCAAAGAATACCTCTCAACACCACCAGTCTTGGTACCTCCTGAGCCAGGTAGACCTCTGCTACTCTACTTGGTTGTATTGGATGGAGCTTTCAGCTGTGTTCTCGGGCAACACGACGAAACAGGAAGGAAAGACCAGGCAATTTACTACCTCAGCAAGAAGTTCACTCTATATGAGGCCCGGTATTCTTTATTGGAACGCACTTGTTGTGATCTGACTTGGGTCTCACAGAAGTTAAGGCATTATTTCTGTGCCTACACAACGTACCTTATATTGAGGATGGACCCGCTAAAGTACATCTTTCAAAAGCCCATGCCTACCCGCAAGCTAGCTAAATGGCAGATCCTGCTAAGTGAGTTCGACATCATCTACGTGACTCAGAAGGCGGTCAAAGGACAGGCATTGGCATATCATCTTGCTGAAAATCCTGTGGACGGAGAATACGAACCCTTAAAAACGTATTTCCCTGATGAAGAAGTAGCATTCGTAGGAGAGGACATCGTAGAATCCTACGATGGTTGGAGGATGTTCTTCGATGGGGCTGAAAATTTCAAAGGCGTAGGTATTGGAGCCGTCCTAATATCATAGACCGGCCTGCACTATCCGATATCCGCCAAGCTCAAGTTCCCCTGCACCAACAACATGGCTGAATACGAAGCCTGCATTCTGGGGCTCCACTTGGCCATCGACATGAACATCCAGGAATTACTAATGATTGGTGATTCAGACTTATTGATATGTCAAGTCCAAGGAGAATGGGCGACCAAGAACTCAAAGATACTACCATATCTACATCGTGTACAGGAGTTGAGAAAGAGATTCACAAAGATAGAATTCCGGCACGTCCCCAGAATTCATAATGAGTTCGCCGACACATTGGCTACCCTATCATCCATGATCCAGCATCCTGACAAGAACTTCATCGACCCAATCCCGGTGAGAATCCACAATCAGCTACCTTACTGCGCCCATGTTGAAGAAGAAGGGGATGGAAAACCTTGGTTTTATGACATCAAGGACTACTTGGCAAAGGGAGAATATCCAGAACTCGCAAACGCTATCCAGAAGCGCACTCTGCGCAGATTATCAAACAGTTTCTTTCACAACGGAGGAATCCTGTATAGGAGGACTCCTGATTTGGGTTTGCTGAGATCTGTCGAAGCAAAGGAAGCAACGAAACTGTTGGAGGAAATACATTTTGGTACGTGCGGTCCTCACATGAACGGGTTTGTTCTAGCAAAGAAGATACTTAGGGTCGGTTATTTCTGGATGGCCGTGGAAACAGACTGTATCCGGTATGTTTGCAAATGCCACCGCTGTCAAATACATGGGGATATGATAAAGGTGTCTCCCAGTGAACTTAATGCAACAAGCTCACCCTGGCCTTTCGCCGCTTGGGGCATGGATGTTATTGGACCAATCGAGCCTGCCTCCTCCAATGGACACAGGTTTATCTTGGTTGCCATTGATTACTTTACTAAGTGGGTCGAAGAAGCTTCTTACAAAGTAGTTACTAAGAAAGTCGTGGCCGAATTTGTCCGCAACCAGATTGTTTGTCGGTTCGGAGTTCCAGAGTCCATCATCACTGACAACGGTTCCAACTTGAACAGTGATCAGATGAAAGCAATGTGTGAAACCCTCAAGATCAAACACAAAAACTCCACAGCATACAGACCGTAGATGAATGGAGCCATTGAGGCTGCTAACAAGAACATCAAGAAGATACTGAGGAAGATGATAGAGAAGCATAAGCAGTGGCACGAGAAATTATCATTCGCCCTACTAGGATATCGCACCACGGTTCGCACATCAACCGGGGCAACTCCTTACATGTTGGTTTACGGTACAGAAGTTGTCATCCCTGCCGAAGTTGAGATTCCATCCTTAAGAATCATACAAGAAGCCGAGCTCAGCGATGCTGAATGGGTAAGGAGTCGTTATGAGCAACTGGCCCTCATAGACAAAAAGAGAATGAACGCAATTTTCCATGGTCAGTTATATCATAATAGAATGACCAGAGCCTTCAACAAGAAAGTCAGACCAAGATGATTCACACCGGGGCAGCTGGTGTTAAAGAAAATCTTCCCTCATCAAGACGAAGCCAAAGGGAAATTCTCTCCCAATTGGCAAGGCCCATACATGGTTCACCGAGTGCTGACAGGAGGAGCACTCATACTTGCAGAAATGGATGGAGAGATTTGGCCTAAACCAATCAACTCAGATATAGTCAAACGCTACAATGTGTAACTCCTTTATGCTTTATCAATGTTGTAAATTGAACTACGCCTGACCTGATTCCCGTTTAAGAGGGGATACGTAGGCAGCCCTATGGGTTCAGTCACATTTTAAATAAAAATTTTATTTCCCCCACGAATGGAAACTAGGGCAGAATTTTGAGGAGGGACCTCAAAATTCCGAAGCAAGTTCAGCCAAGCGCCATGCAACAACGTCCAGAAGCATTCATCCACCAAACTGGGGCAGAATTTTGAGGAGGACCCTCAAAATTCCGTAGCAAGGAAGGTTGCAATGCTTTGAACCACGTCACGGTTATCGGTTCATCCAAAGAAATTCGTTTTAAATTTTATGTTATATTTTTTATAAAATGAAGTTTTAGACTACTATACTTCACAATATTTAGAGTTGATTGTGAAGTACCCAATTTTCGAGTGTTGTTTATTAAGAAGAACCTGGTTCTTCTTAGGGTACTACTTACTACTGTTTGCGGAATAATAAAGCAGTAATAGTAAAGACACAGGGATTTTTACGTGGAAAACACCTGGCTCAAAAGGTGAAAAAACCACGACCTACTCCTCAGTAGGATTTTCTCAAACACTTCACTAAACACTGAGCCAACAACGGACTTACAAAATAAACTCTTTTGTAATCCTAGGATTAACTCTAACCCTATGTAGCTAGCCTCTAGCTAATTCCTACCTGCTTCAAGTTAACTCTAACTTGAACAAAGATGTACCTATTACAATTGCTTCTATGAAAGCTGTAAGATACAATATTGAAATCCCTACTACAATTCAACTAGACTCAAGACTCACACGATGAAACTGTTCCTTCTAGTTGTCTTGTAGATTCTGCACAGTACTTCAGCTAGCAATTTCTCTGGGAATATTAGCTGTCAGAACGTAATTCGATTTTTGCTCTTTGTGCATGTGTGTCGTTTCAGTAGTTAACCCTTGGGTATTTATAGAGTTAGTTGTTGGGATTGATTTTGCTTGTGTGATTGACTTCGAACACAACTCAACTTCCTTCCTCTATTTCTGTCCTAGCTGACAACTTCTATCATCTTCATCAGTTTGCAATCGTTTCGTATTGGGAGACTTCTTTCAGTTATTTGCTAGTCATCAATCACTGATGTCTCCTTGCTTTGCACGATTCCTATGCCAACTGCTTCGATGAAATAATTCTGCTAAGATGTACCCGGTTCAACTTGTCACCGTTTGTCATTCTTCAAAACCCATTCAGCACATGGGCCAACAAATTCCCCCTTTTTGATGATGACAAACTTTGTTCTTTTTATCTTGTATACACTTTCAACACTTTGTATATTTTTAGCATTAATAATCAAGAACCAGGTTCATTAGGTATTAAATATCACTAAAAAATTGAACAAAACACTTAGCCTTTTTCAGTACACATCGTCCCCCTTTTGGCATCATCGAAAAGTTGCAAAATGATAGTTACCAGTTATTAATGCTTTACTTATATGGCCAAGTCATAGGCAACTGCAACTGCACACGTGATTAATTTTCACAAGAAACTAATAATGAAAACATTTGAACAAAAACGATGATTTCATTAAGGATTCAGCAGTTGTCAACACAAAACAGAAAAAAACAAACAAGTCACCATGAGCAGAACTAACCAAAAACTGAAACTGAAAGACTTCAAAACTAGTAATTGTCCCGAATCTGGGCACTTGATGGGGTACGAGGGGGTTCTGAAAGATCCTATGGCTGAGGAGGTGCAGGTGAGGTTGGGTTCTTTGACTGGAGTAGAGATAGCATCTGGTGCAGAACACCCTCATTTTTCTCCTTCTCCTTGGCTAATTCATCTCTCAGAGCATCTCGCTCTACTTCAACCTCATTTGGACGAGTCTGCAATCGAAGGATTTCCATATCCTTAAGCTTGCCAGCTTGCACCAATGAACGAACCTTGTTATTGATAGGCTGCTTCTGAGATGAACCGGGTTCATCTGCCAGAGCATGCACAGGGTAATCGCATGACAGCAATGTGTTCTTCCCAAAGTAATCCTTTGCGGTAGGCATTTCAGCTTTCTTGGAAGAGACTCCAAAATGAGTCAGTACTGCAGTAAGGATAAACCCATAGGGGATGGCATGAGCCTTGGAGCCATTAACGACTCTGTCAAGAAGCTGGATGATAAGTGAAGGCCAATTGATCTGAGTTCCTCAAAACAGACATTCCATCAAAGCCCTCAGTCGGAATTTCTAGGATCACCCCCAGTTCTGCAGCATCGAAGGATAATTCAATTCCCTTCACCAGAGATGTCCCCCTGCCGCCTATCACGGTTGCATTGCCCATGAACTCTATGACCTCTTTTCTCACTAGACTTCCCTTCATTCTAAGGACCATGTCCCTCCACCTTTGTACTTCCAGCGTACTCAACAAAAACCTCATGTCTGGCTCCTCCAGGTCTTTCAACAATTTCCCCTTCAGAATATGCCTTTTGCCAAACATGGAAATCCTGTCAGTCAATTCTCCAACTTCTCTTTCTTCTTCTTCTGCACCACTCCATTCTGGGTCATCTTCTTCAACCACAAATTTTACCTTTTTCTTCTTCCTCTTCTTCTCAGACTTGGACCTCGTCCTTTTTTATGTGCTTCCAGTAGGGGCAGACATAGAACTCGACGTCTTTGCAGAAGTCTTGGGCTTTTTGTGCTTGGGTGCCACTATCGCCACTGGAGAAGCTTCCTCAGTTGGTTGGACCAGGTCCAACAGCTCTTCCTCATCAACAGGCTCTCTCACTTTCACCTTTCCTTTCTTAATTCTCTTTCTTCTACTCTCCTGCATAGCTTTTTCTAATTTTTCCTCCTCCTCTCTTACTACACTCCTTGTAACCCTTCCTCTTGGAACAGGTTCACTTCCAGCTTCTGTCTTCTTCCTCCTTTTTGACGAACCTTGGGCTTTAGACTTCGTGGACCTTGGAGTCCTTCTTTTCTTGGGATTGTAGGAATCCCCCAACTTCTTCAGCCTCTCAGCCAGTGGTACATCATCCTCATCAGACTCGTGAAAGTCCTCCACCTCTTGTAACAGTTTTTCTAAACCCTTACATCCTCTTCTTCTGTATTTGTTCCCCCTGTCACCAAGACCTCTTCATCAAGAATGGGGCCATAGATAGTAAGTGGGGCACCATCCTTCCCTATTTCCCCCTCACTTTCACTCTCTTCCTCAAGAACTTGTTTATTCCCAGATTTTCATCCCTACTTGGAACTTCTACATCCACCACAGTACCCACCAACATAAACCTCTGATCAGAGTTCAGAATAGATGAAGCTTCAGTAGTACCCTTTTCAGATCTTGACGAACCAGGTGCATCATCATGTGTTGATTTATAGGAATCACTGGATGACTCAGGTTGTGGTGGAGCCTCAACCTCTAACGGTTGTTCCAAGAACCTTGTTCTTGTACCAGATGCAACCGTCTTTCATGCAAGAACTTTAACACGACGGCATTTTGGGGCTGGGATTTCAGGATGGGTTTAGGGCTTGGTGTAGGTTTAGGTTTTGGCATAGGTTGGGAGACTTCGTGGTGTTCAGGGCTCCCAGGATTTTCTGAAGATTCAGAAATGTAAACGGGAGGGGAATCAGACTCGTAACCTCCTATGTCGTAATCACGGTTCTGTGAATCAGATGAAGCAGACGACATTGTTAATTTTTTGGGTTTTGAAAAGAAGACAAAGAGAATAAGCAAAGAAGATCGTGAATTGTATTAAGTTGAACACGGTTCTACTTTGTTTTATTCACAAAGGGTGATGATTGCTTATTTATAATATGTGGCTAGGGAGATAACAATGGAAGAGTGTTAATGCAAGTAGGATACTAATCGATTCAGGATTGTCAGTGATTAGACTGGATTAGACCGGTACTTTCCCCCTAGAACTAGGCTAATTTAATGCGACAAGATTCTTGAAACTGGTTCGTTTTGGGTAAGTGCAAGAGTTTGAACTGAACCATAAATAGATAGAGTCTTGCTCATATATGACTGTACTTTAATTGATACATGTATGGAGATGAGAACGTACGTTGTCAGTCATGTAACCCATCATGGATGAACCAGGTTCAACCAGAAAAATATTTTGCCTCAGTTCACAAAAATAGATAAACATCATTAGAAACTATGTAATCATGTAAAAACATGGTAGATGAGTATGGCAATCAAGTCACAATGTTGAGTAGTGATTAATCTAATTAAATACCTAATTGAATTTCTAGCCAAAAAATTTCCATTTTTCAATTTTTCCAGTTTTTTTTTCATTTTGTTCTTTAATCGGGTGATTTTAATCATCCCTAATTCAAGCCTGTTTCTTTCATAATGCTCTCTACTCAGTGCCTTGGTGAATATGTCAGCAATTTGACGGTCAGTAGCACAAAATTCAATGGAGATCATTCCCTTTTCATAGTTATCTCTTAAGAAGTGGTGCCTAACATCTATGTGCTTAGTTCTTTTGTGATGAACCAGGTTCTTGGTCATACTAATTGCACTAGTGTTATCACAGAAAACAGGAATGCATCCCACATCAATACCAAAGTCCAAAAGTTATTGCTTGATCCACAGCAATTGAGCACAGCAAGAGGCTGCAGCCACATATTCAGCCTCTACAGTAGACAAGGCTACTGAATTTTGTTTCTTGGTGGCCCAAGAGACAAGGTAGGAGCCCAAGAAGTGATCCATGCCTGAAGTACTTTTCCTGTCAACCAGGAAACCTGCATAGTCAGCATTTGCATATCCTACAAGGTCAAAATAACTACCTTTAGGATACCAAAGGCACAGATTAGAGGTGCCTTTCAAATATATTAGAATTTGTTTTACTGCAGTGAGGTGGGACTCCTTTGGGTTGGCTTGGAACCTAGCACATAGTCCCACACTGAACACAATATCAGGTCTACTTGCAGTAAGATAGAGTAGAGACCCAATCATTCCTCTGTATGTCTTCTGATCAACGGATGAGCCAGGTTTATCCACATCCAATTTTGTAGTTGTGGCTATTGGGGTATCTATCTCCTTTGAATCTTCCATCTTGAATTTCTTGAGAAGTTCTTTTACATACTTCTATTGATGAATCATCGTGCCATGTGGAGTTTGTTTGATTTGCAAACCTAAGAAGAAGGCCAGTTCACCCATCATGCTCATTTCAAACTCACTCCCCATCAGAGCAGCAAATTCCTTGCTAAGCTTTTTAGTGGTTGCTCCAAATATGATATCATCAACATATATTTGCACAATCAGAAGATCCTTCCCTTTTTCTTTTAGGAACAAAGTACTGTCTATTTTGCCTCGTTTGTACCCATGTTCCAGCAGGAATTTTGACAATCTCTCGTACCAAGCCCTTGGTGCTTGTTTGAGACCATAGAGAGCCTTGTCAAGCTTGTATACATCATCAGGTGATACTTTTCTCTCAAATCCAGGAGGTTGTTTCACATAAACCTCTTCCTTCAAATAGCCATTTAGAAAGGCACTCTTAGCATCCATCTGATGAAGAGTGAATTCCATATGTTCTGAAAATGCTATAAGGAGTCTGATAACTTCCAGTCTTGCCACAGGAGCAAAGGTCTCATCATAATCAATTCCCTCTTCTTGGTTGTATCCTTGAACAACCAGTCTTGCCTTATTTCTTGTAACAGTTCCATCCTCATCGAGTTTGTTCCTGAAGACCCACTTGGTGCCAATTATTGATCTATCCAGTGGCCTGGGTACCAAGTGCCATACTTGACTTCTCTCAACTTGATTCAGCTCCTCTTGCATGGCAGTTACCCAGTCAGTATCTTTCAGGGCTTCAGCAATGTTCTTTGGTTCAATCAAGGATATAAATGCATCAAACACACATAGATTTTTCAAGGTAGATCTAGTTTTGATTCCAGATCTCAGGTCTGTTATTATGTTTTCAAGAGGGTGAGAACTCTGATATCTGTGTGGTTTAAGCACCAATTTTTCACTTCTGGATTGTTCAATGTTGTCTTCTGGTTGTGGAACAGGATCAGGCCTAGTAGTTTTATGTGAGATTCCCCCTGTCGAGTTGTGTGGGGTTATTGAACCTGGTCCTTCACATGTTCCACCTTCCATAGGTGGTTCAGTGTAGTCATTATTCCTCACCATTCCAAGCTCTTCATGTTCAGGTTCCTGTCTCTCAGATAAAGTGTTAGTTTCGTTAAAGACAACATGTACACTTTCTTCTACACACATAGTTCTCTTATTGTATATCTTATAAGCTTTGCTATGTGTAGAATATCCCAATAACACTCCCTCATCACTTCTGGGATCAAATTTTTCTAAAGAATCTTTGTCATTATTATGCACATAACACTTACATCCAAAAGCCCTGAGATGGGATATGTTGGGCTTTCTCCCTTTAAGTAATTCATAGGGAGTTTTCTCTACCAGAGGTTTGGTCATGCATTTATTGATAATGTAACATGCAGTGTTAACTGCTTCAGCCCAGAAGCTGTGAGGTAGTTTGCTTGATAGAAGCATGGTTCTTGCCATGTCTTCAAGAGTTCTGTTTTTCCTTTCCACAACCCAATTTTGTTGTGGGGTTCTAGAAGCAGAGAAGTTGTGATTTACACCATGTTCATCACAGAACTCAGCAAACTTAGCATTCTCAAACTCAGTACCATGGTCAGATCTAATGGATGCTAGTTGATGTCCTAATTGATTTTGGTTCTTCTTGACAAATGAGGTGAACATATAAAATGCTTCATCCTTAGATGCCAAGAATAAGGTTCAAGTGAACCTTGAGAAGTCATCTACTAGCACCATCACATATCTCTTACCACCTTTACTTAGAGTTCTCATAGGACCACACAGATCCATATGAACCAGTTCCAACGACCTGGTGGTACTGACCATTTTCTTACTTTTGAAAGAAGACCTTACTTGCTTCCCCCTTGCACATGCTTCACAAACCTTGTATTCTTTGAACTTAATGTTAGGAAGACCTACCACTAAGTTCTTAGAGACCAGTTTGTTAAGTTGAGTCAGACTTGCATGACCAAGTCTTTTGTGCCACAGGAGGGGATCACTGTCCAACACACTAAGGCAAGTGAGTTCATTGTCAGACAGTGTGGACAAGTCAATGACATAGCTATTGTTCATTCTTTTTCCCTGCAAAACAATCTTGTCAGTAAGCAGGTTGATCACAAAACATTTTGTAGAAGTAAAAGCGACAAGGTTACCTCTGTCACACAGTTGTGACAGACTGATTAGGCTGTATTTCAAGCCATCTATCAGATACACATGTTCGATTGAATGTGTGTCATCTTTACCTACCTTGCCGACCCCTATTATTTCACCTTTCTTTCCGTTTCCAAAGGAGACATTTCCTCCTTTGAGGTTTTCAAGTGAAAGGAACCATTCCTTGTTCTCTGTCATATGCTTAGAGCAGCCACTATCCAAAAACCAAAATTGGCTGCTTCCCTTCACTTGTACTATGAGGTTCTTCACAAGTCTCCTCATCAGATTCTCCAATCGCCATGAGAGACTGCTCTTCTGTCTCTCCATCTTCTGATTCCCCATCTGAACTTTCCCCCCCAAGCAGCAACCATAGCCTTTGTAGTGGTTCTCTTGGGTTGGACCTGTTCCTTCTTCCTGTTCTTCCTTTCATATCTCTCCTTCCTCCATTTAATCTCCCACTGAGGGAAGTTCTTGATGAGATGATATGTTTTTCCACATTTATAACATCCATCATTTGATGGCCTTTCAGGAGCCTTTGCTTTGTTGAAGTTTCCTCCACGAGCTGTGCCTTTCTTTCTCATGAGGAAGTTTCTGAACTCCTGGTGATCATTGTCATCTCATCATCTTCCAGATCTGCTCCCTCTGTTATCCTCAATGCAAACCTTCTCTCCTTCTTTGGTGCATCCATTTTCATGGTCTGCCTCCTGAGTTCATAGGCAGTCAGGTTGCCAATCAACTCATCCAGTCTAAAGATTGCCATATTTTTGGATTCCTGGATGGTCGTTATCTTTCTTTTCCAGGAGGTAGGCAGAACCCTTGTCAAGATCTTCTCTACCTTGTCTTCCTCAAGTATGATTCTCCTAAGAGACTTAAGTTCATTGGTTAAGGTTGTAAACCTTGTGTACATCTCCTGAATAGTCTCTCCATCTTTCATAGTGAAGTTTTCATATTGAAAGTATAGGAGTGTACCTCTGGACCTCTTTACTTGAGTTGTTCCTTCATGAGTGACTTGTAGAGTGTCCCGGATTTCTTTGGAAGTGTTGCAGCTTTGGACTCTGCTGTATCCATCTGGGCCTAGTCCACATATTAGCCACTTCTTAGCTTTTGCATTCTTCTCCCACTTCTTCAGATCTTCAGTTGTACAGTCAGCCCTTGTCTTTGGCACATATGTGCCTTCAACAGTTTTCTTCATTGTTGCAAGTGGTCCATCGGTGACTATGTCCTAGAGTTCATAGTATTCTCCCATGAGATGATCCCTCATTCTATTCTTCCACCAAGAGTAGTACAGGCCATTGAATAGTGGTGGTCTTGCAGTGGACTGTCCTTCCCAATTCCCAGGTGGTGCACTCATCTTGATCTTTTCCTAGGCGTTAGCCTCTTCAAGGATAACCTGCTCTGATACCAACTGATGTTTTAGACTACTAAACTTCACAATATTTAGAGTTGATTGTGAAGTACCCAATTTTTCGAGTGCTGTCTATTAAGAAGAACCTGGTTCTTCTTAGCGTACTACTTACTACTGTTTGCGGAATAATAAAGCAGTAATAGTAAAGACACATAGATTTTTACGTGGAAAACACCTGGCTCAAAAGGTGAAAAAACCACGACCTACTCCTCAGTAGGATTTGCTCAAACACTTCACTAAACACTGAGCCAACAACGAACTTACAAAATAAACTCTTTTGTAATCCTAGGATTAACTCTAACCCTATGTAGTAACTAGCCTCTAGCTAATTCCTACATGCTTCAAGTTAACTCTAACTTGAACAAAGATGTACCTATTACAATCGCTTCTATGAAAGCTGTAAGATACAATATTGAAATCCCTACTACAATTCAACTAGACTCAAGACTCACACGATGAAAAATGTTCCTTCTAGTTGTCTTGTAGATTCTGCACAGTACTTCAGCTAGCAATTTCTTTGGGAATATTTGATGTCAAAACGTAATTCGATGTTTGCTCTTTGTACATGTGTGTCATTTCAGCAGTTAACCCTTGGGTATTTATAGAGTCAGTTGTTGAGCTTGATTCTGCTTGTGTGATTGACTTCGAACACAACTCAACTTCCTTCCTCTATTTATGTCCTAGCTAAAAACTACATCTATCATTTTCATCAGTTTGCAATCTTTTCGTATTGGGAGACTTCTTTCAGTTATTTGCTAGTCACCAATCACTGATGTCTCCTTGCTTTGCACGATTCCTATGCCAACTGCTTCGATGAAATAATTCTGCTCAGACGGACCTGGTTCAACTTGTCACTGTTTGTCATTCTTCAAAACCCATTCAGCACATGGGCCAACATAAAGCCATGCCCATTTACTTCTCAAAACAGCTTGTTTAGGAATGCTACCCCCGTGGTGCAACAAAGTTATCAATATTCAACAGGATAGGCCGAGCCGAGCCAGCAGGGATACGAACTAACCCTTCCCTTTACAGAACTCACAATTTTTCTTTGGACACAGGCACGAAGACGGCGAAAGCCCAAAACATCTTTTTATCTTTGCAAGACCTCCTAGGAATTCACTCTCAAACCCGTCACACAGGCCGATAACGCTCCTTCACAACGATCATCTCACCGCAATTTATCATCAGCTAAGAACTCTCACTGTCATTTCATCTTCTTGCATTCGCATCACTGCATAAGGCTATCATTCTGCCTTCTGAGACTAAGCTCTGTCTCCATCTGCATGAGGTTAAGCTTTACCTCCATCTGCATAAGGCTATCATTCTACCTTCCGAGGTTAAGCTCTACCTCCATCCGCATCTGCATTTTGCATAAGGCTACCATTCTGCCTTTTGAGACTAAGCTCTGTCTCCATCTGCATGAGGTTAAGCTCTACCTCTATTTGGATAAGGCTATCATTCTGCCTTCCGAGACTAAACATTGTCTCCCTGCATTTCTTGCATTCGCATAAGGCTATCATTCTGCCTTCCGAGACTAAGCTCCATCTGCATGAGGTTAAGCTCTACCTCCATTTGCATAAGGCTACCATTCTGCCTTCCGAGACTAAGTGTTGTCTCCCACCGCATTCTACTCCTTGCATAAGGCTATTATTCTACCTTCCGAGGTTCCACGCTACCTCTATCCGCATTTTACTTCGTTACTCAAAGCTCCTACCTACTTTTCAGAGCAATTACCTTTTGTGACGTTACTTATCTACGCTTTCTTTCGGGCTAAGCTCTGCCCCGCTTTTCTTTCTTCACAAATCGCAAGACTAAGATTTGTCTTGTCAAGCATCATACTACTGCATTTTCATGCGCTGAAATATCGCCAACTTGTCCAAAGGCGTCATTGTTTAGAGGCACCATCTTCATAGCCCAAGAACATCATTTCATGGCCTGAGGATCCCTTTATTCAATTTGCACATCATTATTCAAAGGCGTCATCGTTCAGAGGCACCATCTTCATAGCCCGAGAACATCATTTCATAGCCTGAGGATCCCTTTATTCAATTAGCACATCATTATTCAAAGACGTCATCGTTCAGAGGCACCATCCTCATGGCCCGAGAATATCATTTCATAGCCTACGAATCTCGCACTAAGCGATTCATGGCCCTGGACGTCATGGTCCAAGGATATCATCCTAAAATTTCCAAAGACAGCATTCATAGTCCGACAGGAACTTGCATCATGTTTATATTATGCACAATATACGATTGTTGTTCATTTGCAGGTAACCCGGCCAAAACAGCCAACCAGGCAGGAGCAGACCACTCCAGTTCTCCGACACAACCCTATAGGAACTTCCTACTTTACCCTACCCCGCACCTTGCGTCCGTCTTTGTGAAACATCGCTGATATATTTCGCCAATGAATCTGGAACTACATACGACCTGATTCCTGTAAAACCAGGGATATGTAGGCAGCTCAGAAGCCAGGGTGCGGCCAAATTCAATCCCGTAGTTTTGGCTCGGCCAAAATTGGCCATCATATCTTTACCCGACAACTCTTTCATCCTTCCCGGGTAAAGGGGGGCAGCTGTTGATACCCAATTTTTCCTCAAATTATTTTCAAACTTTGCGTATAAGCTTTCAAAATTACTCTTTGCAATAATAAGCATTTTTCCCTATTTTTCCATATTTTATTAAATTATTTCCCCACCTGTTTTGGTATTTTTCGTATTTTACAATTCATAAACTACGTTATAAATAATTTCAAAAAAAAATGTTTCCAACTCCGTATATCGCTTATAATCATTTTTCTATCTGTTAAAATTCAATTATTTCATAAATCGACCAATCGGGTCTTGTTTAATTGCAAATGCAATCCTTTTGCAAATATGGCCTAATCGGACATTTTGTATTGTTTAAATTTGAAATTTATGTTTTCTTATACTCAATATTAGTTAATTATTGTGATTTTACCTATTTTTAACTCAATTTCATCTTTTATAATTATTGGCTATTTTAATTAATTAATTACCTATTTTTTGGGGTATTTAACATCTGGCCTATTTTTATTTAAAATCTAGCCACTTTAAACCCCCCCAATTACCCCAACCCAGACCCCAATTAAACAACCCAGTCCAATTTTAAACTTACCCGGCCCAACCCCCAATCGATCTGAGTCGTTGATCAAATAAGATCAATGGCCCAGATCCGTCATTACCAAAAATAACTCAAATGACCCCCCCTCCTTTGTCTCATTCTTTTGAGACTAATCCTCTGTCTATCTCTTCTCTCTCTCTCTATTCTCTCTAGAGTCTTCTGGGCTCTTCGTCATCTCCGATGGCCCTCAGCCTCTCTCCTGCCACTTCCAACCTCTCCCCTTTCGACCACCAACTGCTTGAAGCCTTATCTCTCCGGTTCTCCTCACCTCTGAGACCTCTATGGATCCCCACCATGCCAGACCACCACTGGAAGCTCCGCCTAGAGCCATTTCCTGCCGTCTCCAATGGGTTTTGACTCGATGGTGCTCTAATCACCATGGTCCAGAGTTTCACAGCCAGGTTTTCTTACTTCTTTCTCTGGTTTCTAATGAAACCCTAATCTCGACCTAATCCCTTAAAACCTCTGTATTTTTATGATTTTTCAACTCATCTCTTTATGTTTTAAACTATCCTCTACTGGATCTTTACGTTTCTTCAAGTTTTAAACATTTTCCATCTCTTTTGAAACTAGGGTTTTCGACCCTGTTCTCGAAACAATTTTTCTCTGACTTTTTAACATCTTTACTATGTTTAAGCTATTATCTCTTAGTTTTATGTTATTTTTTCTAGTATTAATGAAACCCTAAGTATTCTGGGTTGTCCTTTGCTATTTAGTTGTACATTACATGTCTGTGCAACTCATGCTTCGATTCACTGTTCTAATGTCTATTTTTCTACTGTCCTACAAGCATCTCTTCATGTTTGTTGCTACTTGGATGACTGATAACTTTGAACTTTTATTCTACTGGATGTTTATTTGTTTTCTATTGCTCTTCTTTTGCATAAAAATCCATTGCTTTTAAGGTTTTCATTTAATACATGGTCTTGTATATTCTCCCTCTAATCCCGCATCAGTTTTGAAATGTTTCCATATTTGTGTGATGTTTTCCCTAATTATATGGGATTCCTTGTGATTGCAGTAGAATCCGAAATTCTCTTAATTGATTTTCCAACTGATACCCTATTTTTGTGATATTATTTCGACTTTCCTTAATTACCTACTATGTATCTGGCTTTGTTTATGCACTATGTGATTTTCTGCCCAAAGCAGCCCTATTAAACTGATTTCTTTCCTTATATGTTGCATGTCATTACTGATTTGAACTCGACTCCTTCAATTAAGGGAGTATCTTTGCTGATTTTTATACTAATTGATTCTAATTGAATGATC
>ML432751.1:0-18126 GCA_005239525.1 Nicotiana knightiana
CAGATATGGTAAATTTCATATATGAGAGTGAAAGAGGATAACTTACACCATACCTTCAAAGAGCTATGCACGACCTCATTTGCCCATGTAAAAGCACCGTGGCTAGCTAGCTTTGCTTTTTTAGCGGGACCTATCAAAGGCTTGAGCCACACTTTAGGCTAACCCATCTTCTTGAAAAGGTTTCCCTCAGCTGGAACCTCTATTACCACCTGCCGTATCTCTCTGCTGGAAGATCCTACTTCCCTAACAGAAGGCATGGAAGCAGGCAGATATGGAATAGCAACAGGCACGGAAAGTTGAGGAGCTGGAGAATCCACGGGCAAAAGAGCAGGCACGGAAAGTTGAGGGGTTGAAGAAGTTACAGGAAAAGCAGCAGCAGAAGTTGAGATAGCCAAAGGAATAGACGAAGCAGCTTCTCTCAAAGAAGCAGGAAAGACGGCATCCAAAGGGACGTCGTCAGGAGCAAGATCAATACCATCACGAAAAGGGGAATTTGAAACATCATCAAAGACAAAGGGCTCGATCGCAGACACGGAAGGCAAGGTTGAGGCAGCAAGCTCGTCATCTAAAACCATTCGCCTTCTCCATGGCCTGTGCACTAAAGCACCCTCTTCCTCTTCCTCCATGGAACGAGATTCACTAATCTTCCTCTTCGAGGAAGATGAACCAATGATAATTTCCTGGGCTTGAGCCAAGGACATCTTCGGGATAGAGGAAGCAGACACCCCACGAGCAGAGAATCCTATTAAAAAGGGAAAAAAGATAAACGACAAAAGAAAAAAGACTTGAGTAAGGAAAGAAGCAAGAACAAAAGCTTCACTTATCGTGGGTCTTTACTTGCCAACCGTACCTCCCAGTGAGGTACTTCCAAGATCTTTCTTCAGAAGGAGCAACATATAATAGTTTTTCTACCCAATCACGAATACCGGAGACATTCTCGACAGTATTCATGATTGCTGAAAGGAGGAAAATAAACAGACACGGTGTTAAATAAAACATCTCAAGTCAAAACAAGAAAAAGTAAATGTGAGCTAAAGTATACTCACGTGCGCGATTCCACTTCTCAAGGAAGGGAAGATTTTCTTCACCCACTAAACCATCAAAGAGTACAGCGACATACCGAAGGTACCAACCCCTATCCTTATCGTCTCCAGGGGTTACTAACACTCTTTTGCTTCTAGCAGTCAGAGTAAAAACCCCTTCACGAAATAAGGTAGGAGAGTAGAGGCGAATAAGATGGTTGAAGGTAAAAGGAATCGAGGCTAAAGAAGCCAAACTCCTAAGGCATGCGACAACTCGCCACACAAGCGGGCCAACTTGTCCTAAGCATATATTGAAAAAAAGGCAAAACACAATTATAACTGGGTCAATGGGGGGTCTAAACCCTAAAGTGAAAGGATACGTATAAACAAAAGAATAACCCGTCTTGTAAGACGTTATTCTTTGATTGTTATTCGGAATATAGACAGGAAAATCAGATTTCCAAAAGCATTCCCTACGAACAAGGGAAATCTGACCCTCAGTTATAAGGTTTAGATATCTTCCTACACTATCAAGAGAAGAAGATTGATCTACAAGAACTTGACTATCCCTAGAGAAAACAAACTCAGCAGGGACAATTTCATCGACTCCAGGTTCACGAAGGCGTTCGCCTCTACCTCTAGACAAAGACCGAGAAACCCTAAATCTCGGAGTAACTGGAGATCTAGTGGAAGGAGAAGGAACTATTTGAGAAGAAGAAGAGCCCCTCGAAGGAGTGGATCCTAGACTTCTAAGTCTACCACCCTCCGACTCCTAGTCGGAGCAGAAGATGGCGTTAAGCTTTCAATGTCTATTACTCTTTGAGGTTGGTTTGAAGAAGACATGTTTACAAAGCAAAGAAGAAAGTTTTTTACAAAAAATAGAGTTATAAAAGTGTTTCGTGGAAGCAAAGAAAAGAAAACATGTATTTATACATGAAGACAACCGTCAAACATGATGAAAAAGGGAAATAATTATGAAAAGTCATAATTGAAGATGTCACTTCAGGACTGGAACAGCCGCAAAAAGCCCTAAAAGGTGATGAGTAAATACAGAACCAATCCGAAAAGGACATGTGGTATGAGCATTAAATGGAAGTGACAAACGACGCCTATGGTGCAGAGAAGGATACAATGATTCGAGGAAAAGCGGTGGAAAAATATTTCCGCCATNCTCAGCCAGTCACGTGGGCACAGGAAAACATGACAGCTGGACGTAACTCTTTGAAGAGGTACGGTACAAAGAGGCACGGTTCAATAAATCCACGAACTTATCAGCCACGGGAAATTCAACTTGATCAAAACGGGAGAGAGGCACGGTCAGAATGAATCTAGACAAAGCTACGGGCAGATTCAAGGACCCACAATTGATTACTCGAANGACTATCTGTATTGGTAAAAAAGAGTTTCACACGTAATCCAGCTTTTGACAACCTCAGCCAGTCACGTGGGCACAGGAAAACATGACAGCTGGACGTAACTCTTTGAAGAGGTACGGTACAAAGAGGCACGGTTCAATAAATCCACGAACTTATCAGCCACGGGAAATTTAACTTGATCAAAACGGGAGAGAGGCACGGTCAAAATGAATCTAGACAAAGCTACGGGCAGATTCAAGAACCCACAATTGATTACTCGAACGTTATGTAACTGAACCCCTATTATCGTTATCCTTTGTAACGCCTCATTAATGTCATAATTAGTCATTAGTGAGTAACCATAGCAGGAGTCGTACGTTATAAAAATCTCCAATATAAGGGAGGGGAATACAGCTTGTAAAGGCATCTGATTCACGAATACAATCAATTTCGATCTTTTATTCCTGTAATATTGTCTATTATTCATTTTTCCCATTATCTTGATTATCAGTAACCCGTATTCATCCTAAAAATAAGCTTTAGTCAAAGGGTCTAATTCTTTGGTTAAACAACTAGGCTAGCCAATTTACTGCAAAATACAAGGAACTTTCCATTTAAATTACTAACGCGATTTATCAAAAATCTTCCACTTTTAATATTTCACAAATGCGGATAATCAATGAAAACATCTAAGCGATATCCCCCAAAACCCGGAGTAAACAGTCATGAGCAACTAAATGG
Organism: Nicotiana knightiana; assembly: GCA_005239525.1. Classification (NCBI taxonomy): domain Eukaryota; kingdom Viridiplantae; phylum Streptophyta; class Magnoliopsida; order Solanales; family Solanaceae; genus Nicotiana; species Nicotiana knightiana. The sequence continues at coordinate 3,119 of ML432751.1, forward strand.
AACACAGAATTTGACACGCTTTCCTTAATACAACAAGTCTAGGAAAAATGTGAATAACGACAAAATGAGAAGGAGAAAGGTGGGATTGTGAACGCCGTGCAGCTACCTCACAGTCTCCGACAAGCTCCACTGAGAATAATCAAATCTCACTCGATCGGGGCACCTAGATCTACACACAAGGTGCAGGGAGTAACGTGAGTATACCAACTCAGTAAGTAACAAATATAAATAAGGACTTGAGTGTAGTGACGAGCTTTTAAAATCATGTAAAATCATATCACAATTATCAGTGGAAATCAATAAATCAAGTCAGGAATCTACGTTCCGAAAATGTCATAGAAACTCTAGTTTTTCCTTTCCAAATATCATATAAAACATTGGTTCAACATTTATCGTTTAGAGGCTAAAATGTAAAGAAGAGTGAAAACAGTGATTTCATAGCAAATAGGCCCCTCGGGAACAGTGTCACTCACAAATAAAGCCTCTCAAGCAAGGCTCTCAGTCACTCGTGACTCATCTCTCATCAATCAGCAGTCACACTCAGCACTCACGCTCAATAGGTACCATATAATAACCGCTGCAGCGTGCAGCCTGATCCATAAATAATCGACTGCGCTCACTAGGGGTGTACAGACTCCGGAAGGGCTCCTTCAGCCCAAGCGCTATATCGCTGCGGTGTGCAGCCAGATCCAATATAAATACCGTTGCGGCGTGCAGCCCGCTCCAATATATCTCTCGATGCGGCGTACAGCCCGATCCAATATATATCTTACTACGGCGTGCAACCCGATCAAATACATATAAATATGTATATGTATATAACGTTGCGGCGTGCAGCCCGATGAATTAATATCCTTACAATCCGGCTCTCGGCCTCACTCACTCACCACCCTCATAAGCCACTTGGGCAACTCGCCACAAATCATGGGGACTCAGCCCAAAATATCTTTCATTTGTTTGAAAACAGGGTGAAAAACAGGAATAACCAATAAACAAGTATAAATTATGACTGAGATTATATTTTCTATCAAAAACAGTGTGAGAATTGTAGTGAAAACACCCCTTGAGGGTCCAAACAGGTCGGCACAAGGCCCCAAACATGGAATACAACCCAAAATATAGTATAAATCCCTAAAATACGGAATATCATATGATTTCAAATAAAATACGCGACTTAATAGTCGCTACGTGACGGACCAAGTCACAATCCCTACCGGTGCTCGCCCACACGCCCGTCACCTAGTATGTGCATCACCTCATTTATCAAAACAATACGAAATATCAAGGTTTCATACCCTCGGGTCTAGATTTACGTTCGTTACTTACCTCAAACCGGAAGAAGACTACTCCGCGATGCCTTTTCCCCTTAACCCGGACTCAACGCGCTCTGAATCTATTCAAAACGGATTCATATCATCAAAACTATGCTAAAGGGACAAAGCCCACTCGAAAATATCCAATTTACATCAAAAATCCCGAAATTGGCCAAACCCGACCCCCGCGCCCACGTCCTAGATTTCGATAAAAATCACAAAACTAGAACCCTTACGCTCTCACGAGTTCATGCATACCAAATACATCAAAATCGGACCCCAAATGGCCCCTCAAATCCTCAATTTATACTTTCAAATTTCAAGCCCTAATCTCCCAAATTTCTCCACAAAAACATGATCAAACAATGGAATAATCATCATAAACACAAGATACAAGGTCCATGTAGCTTACCTTACTAAATACAGTTGATTCCTCCTTGAAATCCCAGCTCTAAGCTCCAAAATCCATCAAAAATGGTGAAGAAATGAGCTAAAACTCGCGAAGGCAACCTTATATAGATTCTGCCCAGCAATCTCGCACTTGCGACCCCATGCAACGCACCTGCGGTGCCGCAGCTACGGAAAATCCCTCGCAGGTGCGGATTCTCACTTAAGCCAAATTTCCGCATCTGTGATCCTCTACACGCACCTGCGGGCCCGCAGGTGTGATCTAACTTCCGCACCTGTGCTCCCAGGCCAGGTTCCACTTTCCGCATCTGCGCAAGGTCTTCCGCACCTGTGCCTTCGCACCTGCGGCTCCCCGTGCGCAGGTGCGGCCATACCATAAGGCCTACACCAGCAGCCATTTGCTGTATTTTTCCAACTTCCAACCTTCCGAAATCAATCCCCAGCCCCTCGGGGCCTTAACCAAAGGTACAAAAAAGTCGTATACCAACATACCAACCTAATCGAACCCTCGGAACATTCAAAATAACATCAAAACACCATATCAAATAAAAATTCAAGCCTAAGGATTTTTAAACTTCCGAAATTCGCCAACGACGCCGAAACCACCCAAACCACGTCCGAATGATTGAAAATTTTCACACACATGTCACGACCACAAATCCTAACAGGTCGTGATGGCGCCTATCGTGGAACAAGGCTAGCCAACCATCACATAACTACCCATCTGTTCTATTATAATGTTTCAATAATCAATAACAAGCAACAACAAAGCATATAATAATTTCTTTAAGTTTTTACGCCCTAAAAATAATCTAACATTCTAAACAACTCTCCCAAGACTAGAGTCAACATGGTCACGAGCATCTAAGAAGTAAAACTATCTCTGCTAATGTCTTAATCAATGTCTATGAAATAAATACTAATACTAATAAAGGAAGGGAAATGGAGAAGTTGCGGACGCTGAAGAGCTACCTCGAAATCCCGTAAGCTGCTGAATACGAACGAAGACAGCTACTGCTCCGAATTGGTACCAGGATCTGTGCACAGAGGCACAGGGAGTAATGATGAGTACGCCAACTCAATAGTAGTGAAAATAAATCACAATCTGAGAAATACGAAACACACAGCACAGATACACCAATTCAAAAAAAACAGTAAAACACCAAGTCACTATAAATTATTCATCAAATATATAAGTTCGAAAACCAATTTCCAGAAATCCTTTGAAACAAGTATAATTTCAATATATCTCAGTAAAACACTCAGTAAAATCAGTTTGAAAATGAAGTGAATCATAGTCAAAAACACAGTAAAATCATCATAAATCAGCCCATCGGGCCATAATCATTTCTCGTAACAATTTCCCTCAGCACCTCACCATCACTCAGTATCAGCCCAGTGGGCAACCTCACAGTCACTCAGTATCAGCTCAGCGAGCAACCTCGCAGTCACTCAGTATCAGCCCCCGGGCATCACTCGCACTCAGTAGGTACCTGCGCTCACTGGGGGTGTACAGACTCCGGAGGGGCTCCTACAGCCCAAGTGCTATAACAAGCCACATCATGGCATAAATCACTCACAATATTGACCCTCGGCCAGCATGGCATAACTCACTCACAATATTGGCCCTCAGCCTCTCTCGTATCATAACATCCTCACAATATTGGCCCGCGGCCTCACTCAGTCAGGCACTCTCAACATGCCACTCGGGCCATCATTATACCGGGTTCTCGACCCAAAACAGTGTTTCATTTTCAAGAAATAATATCAAAATACTCCGAGTGTCAAAACAATTATCAAGAAAAGACTGAGTGAAAATCATAACATATCAAGTGAGGAAAAATAGTAAAAACAGCCTCCAAGGGGTAAACAGATCGGCACTAGGCCCCAAACATGGCTTAAAACCCAAGTTATATCAAAATATACCAATATTATTAAGCATAGGCTTTAAAATCGGGTTCGCAACTCAATAGTTTCCTAAAAAAGAATATATTTCCAAATTTCCAATCTTTTCATTCCAAAATCCGTGAAAGGATGCAAAGTTCGGGTTTCATACCCTCGGGACGGGATTTAAAGATATTACTTACCTCAAACTAGCCCGAAAAGCTACTCCGCATCCCGCTTGCCTCTCGAATCAACTTCCGAGCGCTCCAAATATACCAAGTTCAGATTTTTATCATCAAATTATGCTTAAGGAATGAATTCCAATTGAAAAGTACCAAATTTAGCTCAAAACCCGAATTTAACCAAAAGCCGACCCCCGGGCCCGCGTCTAAGAACTCAAAAATTTTATACCAAAATATTCTTCATCATCTCACGAGTCCGTACATATAAAGAACGCTAAAATCGGAGTTCGTTTGACCCCTCAAATCGATCCCTAAAGGTCTCAAAATCTAAAGACCTAACCCCATCTTTTTCTACTGATTTTCATAAATTAAACATTGATATTATGTTCCTTAATCACATATAATCAAGTTTTAGGGTCCAAAATCCTTACCTCAATGAAGCACAATAATTTCCTCTCTTCAAAATCGCCTCTAAGCTCTTTTCCCGTTCAAAAATGGTGTTAAAAGGTTTAATGGTTGCGAAGGGTTTAATTATATACTGCCCAGGGATTCCTTCATCGCGATCGCGGAAAGACCCACGCGATCGCGAAAGGAAAACTCACTGACCCCCGATTTTATTCACTGCGATCGCGACATATGCCTTGCGATCGCGATGCTTAAACCTCCTAACCTATGCGATCGCATAGAGTAATTTCCAATGCCTTGCTGCTACTCCAAATCCTTCTATGCGATCGCGACTCTGGACCCGCGATCGTGATGCACAGCCTCACCACTCTACGCGATCGCATTCCTGTCCCTACGATCGCGATGAAAAATTTCACCCTTGCCACCAACAAGCCTACGCGATCGCGAATGTATCCCTGCGATCGCGTACAAGGACACCAGCAACAGAACACCAGATTTTTTAGCAGATTCCTAAGGCCAAAAATGCCCGTTAACCACCCGATATCAATCCCGAGCCCCTCGGGACCTCAACCAATTTTACCAACACCTTATAAATGATCATTCAAACTTATTTACACTCTTAAAACATCAAAACTAACATCAAAACACCAAAATAACATCGGCTTCGAGCCTAAGGACTTTGAAATTTCTAAAACCCACCAATGATGCCGAAACTATCCAAAACAACTCTGATTGACCTGAAATTTTGCAGACATATCCAAAATGACATTACAAACCTGTTCCAACTTCCGGAATTCCATTCTGACCCCGATAGCCTATTTTCCGCTGCCGATTGAAAATCACCAAAAACTAACTTTCGCCAATTCAAGCCTAATTCTACACCGGTCCTCACAAAAATATTCCGAACACACTCTTCAGTCCCAAATCACCTAACGAAGCTATCCGAGCCATAAAATCTACATTCCGAGGTCATTTACCAATTTGACTTTTCCAACTCTAAGGCTATTTTTTAAAGACTAGGTAACTAAATTCTCATTATAATTTTTTCAATTTTGAGCCTACCAACTCTAACACATCAAGAACAGTTTAACCAAGATATGACGAGGCAATAACAGTATATATAAATACAGATTCTACGTAACTACCGACCGGGTCATTACATTCTCCCCTACTTAAACGTTCGTCCTCGAATGTGCCTAGAGTTGTTGCAAACACCACCAAAATGTTGTGTAACCTACCATGCACATATTCAGAGGTGATTCCACATCACCTACCCCATATAGGTCTAATAGACAACACAGTTGACATTTCGAAGTCCGATCTTGACCCATAAACCTTAGAACTAAATTTCCACTTCTGAGTCCATTCATAAGATCAAATTTTCACGACTATAAGCTGAAATAGTCTGAACACGCTGTATCAAGCCATATCCGCAACACAAGATGAAATCACATACTATATCGCATGACTCAACACTCATAGTGATGACTCCTAATCCCAATCGCTGCTCATAACAACCCAATATCGGTAAATAACCTCTTATCAAACAAAACCTTGCTATAAAGCTCCGATAGAACTACACCCTATGCACATATATAACCAACGATCAAAACTCCTTGAAACACAGAAAGGTAGCTCGTAGATCACTCCAAAACACGAATAAGCTTAATGGCAATCAAATGGTACATCCCTCAACAATAGCAATTTGGGGTCAACAATTCTGACTCTGTGTAGAACACACACCCATACTGGCCTGCCAATAATTTTATTCCAAATCAACTCTGGTCATCCACAACAGGTAGATAACTCTCCAAAGGTTCATAATGACTGAATCATGACATATACTAACACCTGACTAGCTTTGCTCGCATCCTCGTAGTTCACAACTACAAAAATAATTTGTTCATAAAAACTCCCAGTCTCAAAATCCATGAGGCGCACCAATTACTATATCTGATCCCAATTCCACCACTCAAATATATAACACTCCCCTAATACTTTATCATTCCGCGAGGGATACCCCCATAATTCCTTTGTGTCACCAAGAAACCTTAAATACCAGTAGTCGATCCAACGAGAGAGCGTCGTAACACCAATTAAGCACCCTTATTCAAACACATTGCCTTAAACACATTGTCCTTTATGAATGTATACTCCCATCCAGCCACCCAATAGTGGTATCCTTTACCTAATCAGCTGAAACTGCCTGTTCTGACCTTCCTTTCAGAGCTGAACCGTGACCTCACATATGCCACTCTCCACTATACACAAAATACCGCATACGCCATGCAATCCTATGATAAATATGAGAACTTCATGCTCCCTTCCTAGCCAAAAACAACTGCGTACCCAACTAGCCAAGAACTTTCCATTGATCCCATTTAGAAGCAAAATCACTATACATCACATGGCCCTCACGCCAGTGAAAAATATACATTTCTAACCGTGGTAGAAACCATCAATAACTCCCGAATCACATTTGTACAACACCAAACCGCCAGGACTGAATCCTTCTAACTCAACCAAGCTACGCATGCCACCAAACTCCAAGTGAATTGCTCAGAAACACCTCTAACAACTCATTACACTATAAACACCCAAAGAACTAACCATAGCCCTTATCATGTCAATCCGACCTATTACCAAGTTGTCCTATTTATCCAAGTTCCTTCTGACTTACCTTCGAATTGATACTTCTTCTTCCCATAATATCGCAATTCTCAATCCCGACTCACCACACGAAACCCGAGCATAAAAATATATTGTCTAAGGCTCATAAACCACTGAATACTCCCTCAATTATCCCCAAATGCACCACATTAAAAATACTTACCCTGAAGAGACTTCCTGCGAATTTAAAGTCATTACTTTCACTTTCTTGATACTGATGGATAGAATCCATGATAATGCAAATACACCACAAGCCTTGACACCTTCCCCATAAATCTCAGTTCTAGCCCTTCTCACACCTTGAAGATCCTCGATCGCTACATATAACCTTGAATCCGTCTGAACTATTCTCGAACGTCAATTACTCTACGCAATTTCAATTACACTAACCAAGTAAACAGAACGACCTGACCCCTCTTGCAATCCACATACTAGGAAAGTAATCCACACTTTTGAAGCAACAAGCACACTCATACATTGCACACTCTACACTTACCAGTACAACTCCATCATACAATGAATTCCACTATCCGTAATACCAACTTGTATCGAAGAAATTTCCATCACCCGAGTCATTCCCAGGCTCCACCTTTGTACGTCATAACTGATTCACCAACATATCTCGAACCGAAACCAATACAACACAATTGATCCAAAGATCAAAACAAACAATAACTCATGATGCCCACACATTATCACTACCACCATACTGAGCAACATCAAGTCCACTCGGGTCTCCAGACCCCCAATAGATATAAGACATGACCGATACACACGGTCCACAACGAGAGTATCGCCCACCGGAGTCCAAACATGAACAGACGTAACTAAAGACTCACGGGGCATATTCAGAAAGTGGGCAAAATATGATGAAACATACGAGTAGGTGGAACCAAGGTCAAACAAAGCTAAAGCATCAGTGTGACAAACTGAAATACTACCTGTAATCACCGCATCTGAGGCCATAGCATCAGGCCTAGCTGAAAGTGCATAAATACGTGGCTGGCCTCCACCTGCTCGACCTCCCCCTCTAGGGCGGCCTCTAGCTACCTGACCACCATCCCTGGCTGCCTGAGTAGGTGGTGAAGTGACTGGGGATGAAGTCGAGAGTTGAACCCTCTACTGAGATGAACTACTAGGACGACGGGGACATTGCCTCCACTCATGTCCGAACTCTCCATACTCATAACAACCACCTGGAGCTGGAGATGAAAACTGACGAGAACCCCTGCCACCATTATAACCACCAGACAAACCATGCATAGAAGAACCTTGATAATATGATGCTCGGGCGAAGCTTTGAGCTAGAAGGGCACTAAAAGATGAACGTCCCTGATGAGAACAACGAGGACCCTGCCCCGAAGATACACCATTGTAAGCTGGGCGAACTGGCTGTGGAGGTCTAAATGGACGACCTCTACTGTGCTGAAACTGCCCTCTAGAAGGGGCACCACTGAAGCTACCTGATCCCCGAGGCCTCTTAGCCTCCCTCTCCCCACGCTCCTGCCTACGAACCGACTCAATGTCCCGAGCTATGTCAACAACCTGCGCAAATGTAGCTCCAAACACCCTCTCCCTGGTCATCAAAATCCGAAGCTGATACGTGAGACCATCTACAAACCTCCTGATACGCTCCCTGTCAGTAGGGACTAACTCCAAAGCATGTCTAGCCAACTCAGAAAACCTCATCTCGTACTGAGTAACTGACAACTCTCCCTGGCGCAGCTGCTCAAACTGTCTGCGTTGCTCCTCTCTGTGGGACTGAGGAACATACTTCTCCAAAAAGAGCGTGGAGAACTGGTGCCAGGTGAGTGGTGCTGAACCAACCGGCATACGCCTCTCGAATGACTCCCACCAAGTAAAAGCAGCACCAGCAAACTGAAATGTAGCAAATGAGACCCCGCTGGTCTCCAAAATACCCGCAGTACGTAGTATCCTCTGGCACTTATCTAGAAACCCTTGGGCATCCTCGCCCTCTGTACCGCTGAAGGTCGGAGGCTGAAGTCTGCTGAACCTCTCCAGCCTGCGTTGCTCATCCTTAGGCATAGTAGGGACCACATAGTCCTGAACTGGGGCAACCGGCTGGGCTGGGACTACCTCCGGTGCCTGAATACCCTGTACAGCCTGCTCAGGTGTCCGGGCAGCTGGAGTCTGAACGCCACCCCCCGCCTGAGCTGCAGTGGCAGTAGTAGACATAGCAACTGCCTGAGCCAAACTGGTACACACCGTCAATATCTGAGCCAGGGTCTCCTGAAGACCCGGAATAACCATAGGCACTGTCGGTGCCTGAGCCTGTCTCGTTGGAGCACCATCGGCGGGAACCTGATCCTGAACGATGGGGGATCATGTGGTACTGTCCCGGCTGCTACACGGGCTGGTCCCCTAACTCCACCATGGCCCCGACCCCTTGTGGGTCTGGCTGGTGTCGGGTCACCTTGCTCGGTATGGCGTGTCCTCACCATCTGTGAGAGAATGAAACAATATGAGTTTAGATTTCAAGAATCAATAGATTGGCACGAAAGAGTTCAAGAAAATGAGATTTTTCCTAAAAAGTTCTGCAGCCTCTCGAAGATAAGTACAATCGTCTCTGTACCGATCCGCAAGACTCTACTGAACCTGCTCATGACCTTTGAGTCCTATGTAACCTAGATCTCTGATACCAACTTGTCACGACCCCAAATTCTAACAGGTCGTGATGGCGCCTATCGTGGAACTAGGCTAGCCAACCATCACATAACTACCCATCCGTTCTATTATAATGTTTCAATAATCAATAACAAGCAACAACAAAGCATAAAATAATTTGCTTAAGTCTTTATGCCCCAAAAATAATCTAACATTCTAAACAACTCTCCCAAGACTGGAGTCAACATGGTCACGAGCATCTAAGAAATAAAACTAACTCTGCTAATGTCTTAATCAATGTCTATGAAATAAATACTAATACTTATAAAAGAAGGGAAATGGAGAAGATGCGGACGTTGAACAGCTACTTCGAAATCCTGTAAGCTGCTGAATACGAACGAAGACAGCTACTGCTCCAAATTGGTACCTGGATCTGTGCACATAGGCATAGGGAGTAATGATGAGTACGCCAACTCAGTAGTAATAAAAATAAATCACAGTCTGAGAAATACGAAACACACAGCACAGATACAGCAATTCACAGAAACAGTAAAACACCAAGTCACCATAAAGTATTCATCAAATATAAAAGTTCGAAAACCAATTTCCAGAAATCCTTTGAAACAAGTATAATTTCAATATATCTCATTAAAACTCTCAATAAAATCAGTTTGAAAAATGAAGTGAATCACAGTCAAAAACTCAGTAAAATCATCATAAATCTGCCCCTCGGGCCATAATCATATCTCGTAACAATTTCCCTCAGCACCTCACCATCACTCAATATCAGCCCAGCGGGCAACCTCACAGTCACTCAGTATCAGCCCAGCGGGCATCACTCGCACTCAGTAGGTACCTGCGCTCATTGGGGGTGTACAGACTCTGGAGGGGCTCCTACAGCCCAAGCTCTATAACAAGCCACATCATGGCATAAATCATTCACAATATTGGCCCTCGGCGAGCCATATCATGGCATAAATCACTCACAATTTTGGCCCTCGACCTCTCTCGTATCATAACGTCCTCACAATATTGGCCTGTGGCCTCACTCGGTCAGACACTCTCAACATGCCACTCAGGCCATCATTATACCGGGTTCTCGACCCAAAACAGTGTTTCATTTTCAAGAAATAATATCAACATACTCTGAGTGTCAAAACAATTATCAAGAAAAGACTGAGTGAAAATCATAACATATCAAGTGAGGAAAAATAGTAAAAATAGCCCTCAAGGGTTAAACAGATCGGCACTATGCCCCAAACATGGCTTACAACCCAAATTATATCAAAACATATCAATACTATTAAAAATAGGCTTTAAAATCGGGTTCGCAACTCAATAGTTGCCTAAAAAGATATATATGTCCAAATTTCCAATCTTTGAATTCCAAAATCCGTGAAAGGATGCAAAGTCCGGGGTTTCATACCCTCGGGACGGGATTTAAAGACATTACTTACCTCAAACTAGCCCGGAAAGCTACTCCGCAACCCGCTTGCCTCTCGAATCAACTTCCGAGCGCTCCAAATCTAGCAAGTTCTAATTTTTATCATCAAATTATGCTTAAGGAATGAATTCCAATTGAAAAGTACCAAATTTAGCTCAAAACCCGAATTTAGCCAAAACCCGACCCCCGGGCCCGCGTCTCAGAACTCGACAAATTTTATATCAAAATGTTCTTCATCATCTCACTAGTCCGTACATATAAAGAACGCTAAAATCGGATTTCGTTTGACCCCTCAAATCGATCCCTAAAGGTCTCAAAATATCAAGCCCTAACCCCATCTTTTTCTACTGATTTTCATGAATTAAACACTGATATTATGTTCCTTAATCACATATAATCGAGTTTTAGGGTCCAAAATCCTTACCTCAATGAAGCACAATGATTTCCTTTCTTCAATATCGCCTCTAAGCTCTTTTCCCGTTCAAAAATGGTGTTAAAATGTTTAATGGTCGCGAAGGGTTTAATTATATACTGCCTAGGGATTCCTTCATCGCGATCGCGAAAAGACCCACTTGATCGCAAAGGGCAAACTCACTGACCCCCGATTTTATTCACTGCGATCGCGACATATGCCCTGGGATTGCGATGCTTAAACCTCCTAACCTATGCGATCGCGACCACCTATATGTGATCGCATAGAGTAATTTCCAAGGACAACAGCAACAGAACACCAGATTTTTCAGCAGATTCCTAATGCCATAAATGCCTGTTAACCACCCGATATCAATCCCGATCCCCTCGGGACCCCAACCAATTTTACCAACACCTCATAAATGATCATTCAAACTTAGCACTCTTAAAACATCAAAAATAATTTCAAAACACCAAAATCACATCGGATTCAAGCTTAAGGACTTTGAAATTTCTAAAATCCACCAACGATGCCGAAACTATCCAAAACAACTCCAATTGACCTGAAATTTTGCAGACATATCCAAAATGACATTACGAACCTGTTCCAACTTCCGGAATTCCATTCTGACCCTGATAGCTTATTTTCCACTGCCGACTAGAAATCACCAAAAACTAACTTTCGCCAATTCAAGCCTAATTCTACACCGGTCCTCACAAAAATATTCCGAACACACTCCTAAGTCCCAAATCACCTAACAAAGCTATCCGAGCCATAAAATCCGCATTCCGAGGTTGTTTACCGATAAGTCAACTCTTAGTTGACTTTTCCAACTCTAAGGCTATTTTTTTAAAGACTAAGTGACTAAATTCTCATTATAATTTTTTTGATTCCGAACCTACCAACTCTAACACATCAAGAACAGTTTAACCAAGTTATGCTGAGGCAATAACAGTAAATATAAATGCAAATTCTACGTAATGACCGACCAGATCGTTACAACACATCCCAAATGACCCTACGAACCTGTTCCAACTTTTGGAATTCCATTCCGACCCTGATAGCTAATTTTCCACTGTCGGCTGGAAATCGGCAAAAATCCAATTTCGCCAATTCAAGTCTGATTCTACTCCGGACCTCCGAATGACATTCCGAACACACTCCTAAGTCCCAAATCACCTAATGAAGCTACCTGAGCCACAAAAACCACATTCCGAGATCCTTTACCTATAAGTCAACTTCCGGTTGACTTTTCCAACTAAATCACCATCTTAAGAGACTAAGTATCTTATTGCTCATCACAACCACTCCGAACCCGAACCAATCAACCCAACACAAGCTGAACCATATAAGAATGAAGCAGAAATAGAAAAAACAGGGCTAAACTCTCGGAAATACCGCCCAGGTCGTTACAAATGAACTGAAGTATTCCTGCATAAGATAAGTACATTGAGGTCCAGGAAGTGACCCTTCCTATCAATTTCTCCAATAGTGGTTGGTATTGTGCCAGAGAGATCCTCTTGGTGCTAAGTGGAACACCCGAGTATTTGAACATCAATTCTCCTCTCCTAAAACCAAGTGCTTGCATTATGTCATGATATATGGTATACCCCCAAAGTATATAGAACTCTTTGTCATATTTTCTTTTAGCCCAGATATATTAGAAATTCCATGAAGCAATTATATACCATTTGGACAGACATAGTAGCACCTCTGCAGAATAACAATAAGTATCCGCAAATCCCAATTGTATAATATTTAGCTTATCATATCTAGGGTGGAAATTGAAGTCAGGATCATTCTTCAAAGTCTTCAGCAGTTTGGTAAGGTATTCCATACCAAGGACAAATAGGTATGGATATAATGGATCTCCTTGTCTTAAGCATTTCTAGTGTTAAATGATTTCACGGGTTTTCCATTTATAAGGATTGAGTAAGACACCTTGTGCCATTATCCATTTAGTAAACATCTCCGTACATTAAGACTAGCCAAGACTTGCTCTAAGAATACCCATTGAATGAAATCACAAGGTTTCTACAAGTCAAGTTCTATCATGCATCTGGGTGAAATACCCTTCCTCTCACACCCTTTTACCAACTCATGGCTCAGAATTGTATTATATGTGATAACTCTCCCTGGTACAAATCCTAATTGGCCTTTATCTACTAAGTGATCCATTACTCCTTGTAGTCTATTAGTCAGAATCTTGGAGATGATTTTATACAACACTATGCATCAGAAAATAGGCCTGAAATCTTTAATAGTTGAAGGATGATGTACCTTTGGTATAAAGGTAACAGTAGTTACATTGATGGGCAGGGTACATTTCAGATGCATTGAAAAACTGAAGTGCTGCCTTGGTGATCTCCTAGCATGTGATGCCCCCATGTTTTCTTAAAGAACATTGAATTGAAACCATCACACCCTAGGGATTTTAAATCATTTATCCCTTTTAGTACATTGCGAACCTATTCTGCAGTGATAGGCTCAATTAGTTTCAGCTGCTAACCTCTATCTAGAACCTTTCCTTCTTTCATAATGCCTGGTTGTATAGCTGGTATAGCATCTGCAGAGGATCCCAATAACTATTTGTAGAACCCCATTATTTCAAATTCTATTGCTTCCATTAACTGAACTATCTCTCCAGTATTGGTCACCGAGATTTTGATTTTTTTTTGGCTTACTCTATTCTTCATGTTGGCAAAGAAAAAAGGCAGAAGTAAAATCTCCCATTCACCCATTGGTTCCTAGACTTCTGCTTATATATGCTCTCCTCTATGTTAATCCATTTCTCTAGTTATTTTCAGTTCCTTCTCCTCATCAAAGAACTTTGTTGTTGAGTTGATAGTTCTCATTTGTTCTTGCAACTCATGTAATTTTTATCTAACAGTCCTGACCAAACTATTGGTAAAAAATCCTTATGCTCTGCCAAATATTTGAAGAATCTAAAGGACTTAAAGGTCGTTGGTTCATCCCTAAATTTGACACACATGAGAGAGTGGTCTGAAAAAAAAGGGATCCATAATTTGTGTCACACCCCTCTTCTACCCCCCAAAAGATATATGTGATATTGTGGATTGCGGGTTAAAGGGTTTTTCCAATTAAAGTGACGAATTTGAGTAGGGATTATTTTTATTTACAGAGTCGCCACTTGGAATTAATTTTCCGGTGTTCCAAGTCACCATTTATTTGAATCCCTAGTCAAAGGAAGATTTAACTCCTTTATTATTGGTCTGCGAAAAGCAAAGTCCGGGTAAGGAATTCTGTTGACCGGGGAGAAGGTATAAGGCATTCCCCGAGTCCCGTGGTTCTAGCACGGTCGCTTTATTGACTCCGCTTAAATTAATTCTGAATAAACTGTGCTTTATTAGTTTCTGTGTTTTACTTGTGCGCTTTTACTTCTTGATTATTAGAGTTATCAAGAAGATGATTTTGGATAAATTACGTTGTCATAATCACGCTACGCAAGCGAATGCGTGATCGAGATGAAAATTTACTAATTTTAATCATAACAGCGCTACGCAAGCGAATCCGCAATTATGACAAAATATTATTAGTATATTATTACTTTTTTTTTAAAAAAAGGGTTACTACATTTAAATAATTAATTAAAAATTAACTATCGCGCTACGCAAGGGAATCCGCGATTTTAGCAAATTATTAAT
>ML432755.1:7043-19112 GCA_005239525.1 Nicotiana knightiana
GGGGGGGGGGGGGGGGGGGAGGAGATAAAGAAGCTATTTTAGCTTACAACTTTGGAATATCTATAAGTTTTGAAAACATATTTTCTTTTCAGAAATAGTAAGGATTTTAATTTTTTTTAACTTTTCCTATTTTTGTCCATGGAGTAATTTTCTTTCAGTTGAGATAAGTGGAAAAGCTTGATATATTATTATAATGAAATTTTTTGATCTTTTTATTATTCTTGAGTGAGAATATTTCTTTACTAATTTTTACATCAAGAGTAATGAATATATATTAGTCAATTTATCATATCTACATATTAAAAGTTATAATATTCTTTGTATTAATCTTTGCTATCGAAAGAAGCAAGAATTAAACAGGGATAGCTATAACTAGATATGTTCGTGTGATAATTTGAAGTAATTATATTTAATTACTTAAAATTCTTTATCTTGATTTCTTGAGTTTTCATTCGGAAGAAGAAAATCAATTAGCCAAGTTAGAGAATTTAACTAAGGCTAATCGAAAGAGGCTTTATGTTTATATGATGTACTCATTTAAGATAAACTATTTTCTGTGTCAATACTATGAGTCTTTTGTTTTATTATGCTAATCGAAAGAGGCGAAATTAAATAAAAGACATGTGGTAGAAATTATTTTTGTTAATCGAAAGAGGCAATTAATGTGTGACATAGAAAATAAAATTTTCTAAAACTCCATTATATATTATATCAAGTGGATGCACAAAATCTCAACTCCTTTAACTTACAAAATCAAAAACAATTATTTTTGTTTTCAAGTAGATTATAAGTTCAACCCTTTTCACCAAATAGACTCTCTTAAATAGTAGGATGGATAGTATAAATTTGTAGCATAGATTCTCCAATCTCAGTGAACGATATCCTAAACTATACTATAATTTGACAAGTATGAGCGAGAAAATCATATACGCCCAGAGCTCGTCACTCTTATTGATGATGTGGATGTAATTCTGGAAGAAGATGATGAGACCTTGACTATTGAGGACCCCCTTGCTGCATGTCTTATGAATTTAGATGAGGTGAATGGGGAAGAATTGGCAGAATGGGTGCTGGCTCTTGAGGGCAAAGGCTTTTGGAAAAGATCACTTGAATTTGAGCCCCTGCACTTAGAAAAAAGAGAAACCCCTCCAGCCAAGCCATCCATAGAAGAACCACCAAAGCTGGAGTTGAAGCCACTGCTCGCCCATCTTAGGTACGCGTTCCTAGGACCTAACTCCACATTACCTTTTATTATCTCATCTAGTTTGTTAGATGTGCAGGCACAACAACTTTTGCAGGTACTCACAGAGTGTAAGACTGCCATTGGGTGGACCATGGCAGACATAAAGGGGATCAACCCAGCGTATTGTATGCATAAAATTCTGCTGGAAGAGGGGCTCAAACCTTCCATGGAACACCAAAGAAGGCTGAACCCCAATATGAAGGAAGTGGTGAAGAAGGAGATTATTAAGTGGTTAGATGCGGGAATCATTTTCCCCATCTCTGACAGCAACTGGGTTAGCCCGGTGCAATNACTTCCCTTCGTTAATCAGATGCTTGACAGACTGGCAGTGAGGTCCCACTTCTTTTTCTGGATGGGTACTCAGGGTACAACCAAATATCCATTGCACCAGAGGACAGAGAGAAGACCTCGTTCACATGTCCATATGGGATTTTTTCCTTCCGGAGGATGCCCTTTGGCCTATGCAATGCACCCGCCACATTCCAAAGGTGCATGATGGCCATATTCACCGACATGGTTGAAGACATAATGGAGGTGTTCATGGATGATTTTTCAGTGGTGGAAAATTCATTCGATGAGTGCCTCACAAATATGACTCTAGTGTTGAAGAGGTGCATCGAGACTAACCTTATACTCAATTGGGAAAAGTGTCATTTCATGGTACAAGAGGGTATAGTCTTGGGACACCTGGTATCAAGCAAGGGAATCGAGGTGGATCGGGCTAAAGTTGATGTGATAGCAAAGCTTCCGCCTCCCACATCAGTCAAATCAATCAGGAGCTTCCTCGGGCATGCCGATTTCTACCGGAGATTCATCAAAGTCTTCTAAAAAATAGCCAACTCTCTATGTAAGTTGTTAGAAAAAGATCACTCTTTCGTGTTTTATGACAATTGCAGGGTAGCATTCGAGGAGTTGAAGAAGAGGCTAGTCACAACACCCATCATTGTTGCCCTCGACTGGGAGAAACCTCATGTGTGACGCTAGTGACTATGCAGTGCGAGTAGTGCTAGGACAACGGAAAAACAAGATAATGCATCCAATTTACTACGCAAGTAGAACATTGAGTGGAGCCCAGCTGAACTACACTGTGACTGAGAAGGAGATGCTGGTTATGGTGTTCGCATTCGACAAGTTCATATCATACCTGATTGGATCTAAGGTAATTGTATATTGATCATGCTGCTCTCAGGTACCTGATTAAAAAAAAGGAGTCCAAACCGCGCCTGATTCATTGGGTACTGCTACTGAAAGAGTTTGACCTGGAGATTCGTGACCGTAAGGGCACGGAAAACCAAGTCACGGATCATCTATCACGACTTGAAGGAGCTGAAAACTCAGTTGAGGCAGAGGATATTCTGGAAACCTTTCCATAGGAGCAGCTACTCGCTAAAAGCCTTGAGGAAGTGCCATGGTATGCAGACATTGCAAATTACCTGGCAAGTGGTATAGTCCCCTATGACCTTTCCTCTGTGCAAAAGAAAAAGTTTTACCGTGATTGCCGTATATATTACTGGGATAAACCTTTTTTGCTTAGAATTTGTGTTGACAATATGATCCGGAGGTATGTCCCCGAGATAGAGCAATCTTATGTTTTGCAGGCATGTCATGCATCGGCATATGGCGGACGTTTTGGAGGAGTCAGGATGGCAGTAAAAGTTCTAGAAGCCAGGTTCTATTGGCCAACTGTGTTTAAGGATGCACATCAATGAGTGAAGGGCTGTTATGATTGTCAGCGAACCGGGAACATCTCCCGTCGCCATGAGATGCCCATGAACCCAATTCAAGAGGTTGAAGTGTTCGATGTATGGGGAATAGACTTCATGGGCCCCTTCGTCAGCTCTTATGGCAATAAGTACATACTTGTTGCTGTAGATTATGTGTCCAAATGGGTGGAAGTTGCAGCACTCCCCACAATGATGCAAGGGTGGTGGCCCCATACCATCCTCAGACCAGTGGATAGGTTAAAGTGTCTAATAGAGAAATAAAGAGTGTGCTGGCTAAAACTGTGAACATCACAATAACTGATTGGGCGAAAAATCTAGATGATGCACTCTGGGCCTACAGAACCGCCTTCAAAACACCAATTGGTATGTCACCATACAAGTTGGTGTACGGGAAGGCCTGTCACTTGCTAGTGGAACTAGAAAACAGAGCCTGGTGGGCATTGAAACAGCTAAATCTATACATTGAGGCGATGGGCACAAATAGAGTCACAAAATTGCATGAGCTAGATGAGTTCCGATATCTTGCTTTCGAGAGCACAAGGCTGTACAAGGAGAGAATGAAGAGGTTGCACAATAAGAACATTGTTGAGAGAAACTTCAGACCCGCAGATATGGTGTTGCTTTTATAATTCAAGATTAAGGCTATTTCTAGGTAAACTCAAGTCACGATGGTCTGGGCCATTTCGTGTGGTAGAAGTGCTTCCTTCAGGTGCCATAGAGATTGCTTCAGAAAAAGATTCCACACATTTAGAGTCAACAGACACAGATTGAAACCGTATGTGGGCATGGATGAAACCAAGGAAGTGTGTCTGACTGAACCTCAGAGGTTGAGCAAGCTTTAAATGCGCTCATATGCGTCGTGCCGCGACATTAAATCAGGCGCTGCATGGGAGGCAACCCATTGAATTTTTGTAATTGTCGTGCCACGACATTAACTAAGGTGCTGGTTGGGAGTCAACCCAATGCGTAGTGAGTTGGTATAGTTAGAGTGTTATTTGACTGTATGTATGTACTAACATATGCAGGTGATCTTAGGCGAAGGTTAAGTCCAGACGACTAGAGGACAAAGGTAGAAAAAGTGAAAAATTTCGAGGTCCAGGTGCGCGGCCGCGCTTGTGCCCACGCTTGGACCGCGCATATCGAAGATTAGTATGCCGGGGAGTAGCGCGGCCGCGCTATGACCGCGCTAATCAGCTTCCCTTCTGCCTCGCCTCAACGCTACTAGCGCTAGGACCGTGCTTGTAGGTTCGCCAGACAGGTTTGGTCAGTTAATTTTTAATTTTTTCATTTTGATTTTAATTTTTTCTTATTTCTTATTTACCCAACCCTAACCCCCCTTATCCTATTCCTCCTAAAACATTTCATCTTCTAAAACTCTTACTCTCCCCGCCCCAAAACACACGTCTCTCTCCCTCCCCAAAACACTCTCAACCCTCATCCTCCCAAGTTCATTGCTAATTCAACGTTCAACACAATTCTTCAATTCTCAAAATCTTCTCACACCACAGGTATGTATTCTCTTTGCCAAATTTTGTTAGATTTTCTCTTTAATTCTTTGTTAGGTAGTAGTTTTTCTTCTCTTTTCTTAGAAGTAATTTGTAGTGTATATGTAGTGCTTGTGTGTGGTGGTAATCGTGGAGTTGTATCTCTTACCTTAGTTGGTTGATTTTGGGGAAATTATGGTGGTAATTAGGTTACAACATGATTGGGGGTTCTGGTGAATGATGCCCACCAAGTGTTTTTTTAAATGTCACAGTGAATGTCAATGATAATATTGACCAATTGTATGGGTGAAGTCTGAGTAACCATAGTTGGGTCACTTATTTTGTACTACGCTAATGATGTTACTTATTGTAGATAATATGGCACTCCCCAGAAAGCGCCAAGCCACCGGTCCTTCCTCCAATAAACAAGCGGAATCATCTAGAGCACGAGCGTCAACTGATGCTCGTTCTTATGATAGCAATAAGTTCGTATCCGCTAAGGCTCAATAACGGTTTGCTGATAAGGAATCAAAGGTGCCAATACCAGAACGTTGCATGGATACAGCGTCCCTCCGGTATCACTGTCCGAACATGTATAATGAGCTGCTCCGGCGCCTGTTGGATGTTTTCTTTGAAGAACCGGACGAAGCCAATGCGATGGTGGTGAAAGAATTTTATGCAAATGTTTCGGAGCATAGGAATGATATGGTCACCATGCGAAAGAGGCCTGTTGACGCCTTTGTGGAAGCCATTCGGAGAACCTACAGGTTGTTAGGTCCTGTGGCAGAGATGAATGACTTCTATGAGGCGTATGGTAGACGCTTCACTCAGTGGGAGACGTTCCTACCAATTATCTGTGCCCTTGGCAAGGAGATTGAGTGGTATAAATACGGGGCTAAGTTCAAGTCGTCGACACTCACCTTTGAAGCGAAGTGTTGGCTATACTTCATCAACAACCGCCTGATCCCGTCCCATAACACCATGGAGGTGAATGCTCCTAGTGCTTGTTTGATCTGGTGTTTCATGAATGGCCCACGACTTTGATATGCCCAATCTCATGCACGAGGAGATGTTTATTCGATGTCCAATTAAGAGGTATGTCTTCTTCTTCCCCTATCCTGTCACTAGACTATGCCGTGCAGCCTCGACGCTGAAACATTTAGCGATAGATGGCAAAGTGCCAATAGAGGTTGCCTTTCGAGCAAAAAAGGTAACTATTGGGAAGGATCCTATGGCGGCTGGTGGTGCTGGCGGGGATAATGAGCCTGAGGAGGAGGAGGACGAGCATATAGAAGTAGGGGCGGAGCTGCCCGCTCATGAGCATTTTGCCGACGTAGCAGGCCCGTCTAGGGCCCGTCGGAGTCATAGACTGGACAATCTGGAGCAGGAGATGGCAGGTTTGCGTACCTCAGTCACCGACTTGGGGTCGAGAGTTGATGCGCTAGCCACCCAAAATGCATAATCAGAGAAGAAAACAATGGGTTGGCTACGGGCTCTGGGTCGTGCTTGTCATCTGGACCCGAGGACGGTCTCCGATCAAGATTGATCCTTCAGGGAAGTTCCTTTACCTCACAGTTCTTTATTTTTTATGCCATGAGGACATGCCTTCCTTTTAAGTGTGGGGTGGGGAACACTTCATTGTATGTGTATATATGTAGGAACATAATTGTTATATGTTTTTTTTTTGGTTTTACGTAGTAGTTTAATTATGTAAGTCGACTTGTCCCAATGATGGATCTCATTCGACGGGGTTCTTGAGGGTAGTCGACCATTAAAAAAAACCATAAATATGTTGGACTCTTCCTGATGACGGATTTTCTAGACAGTTTTCTTGAGGGAAGTAAGTCTAAAGAAAATACTAAAAAGATTTTCTGTTTTAGGTAGTGTAGTAACTCCCCCTTGGTTTTTATTTGGACCGCGGTTCTTTTCCAAGGGTTTTGCTTGAACCGGGTGTAGTTAGTTTTTGTTTATTTAGTTTTTAGTTTTTAGTTGGTACTTATAGGAGATGAGCTGAGATAGGAAGAGAATCCCTTAACGTTGTTACACCTGAACACAGTAGACACTAGAGTATGATGCTTAGTCTCAGTGTTGATTCTTGTTAGAGTGCCTTAAACTGTATGTTTGCAATTGACTTGAGTACTCAGACGAGAGTGTTTTGATAAGCCAATCTAGAGTTAGTCATGTTCCAAGTGTGTGTGAGTTGTATTGTATTCTATGTTCTGTATTTGATGCCTAGAAATTTCCCTGTGTGTTTGCAAAGCAAAATAGCAGCTTTATTCAGTCTTAGAAGTGATATAGGCATTTCTTTGTTAAGCCAGATATATAAAGTATACCCACCTAAATGTGGTCTATCGTAGTTAACCCCGTTGAGCCTATGAGCCTCTTTCTTTGGCAACCACATTACAAACCTTACCCAATTGTTTGAATGACCCATCTGTTTGAACCTCTTTACCTCCCATAGCACTTGAATTGTTATGAAGCATGTAAAAGTTAAAGTGTAGGGTGGTTAGTTTTGTTTTTGAGTGGAACCAATGAAATAGGGAAAATGTGCTGTGCTTTGAAAAATGAAAGAATAAGCGCCACTCGAAAAAAAAAAAAAGTAAATGTAGTCCTTGATAAGTGGTGACTTGATACAAAATTGCACCTAAAGGAGTTTGGGGGTATTACAAATAGAAGTGTGGTGGAATGTCTGGTCTGACATAAGTTTGGTTATGAATGCGAAAGTAATTTTATTAAAAGTGCTTAGGGAGGTCAGTCACTATATCCAAATATATCTTACCCGTACCTTAGCCTACATTACAACCAAATGAAGTCCTAATTGACCTTATACTGAATGGGCTCGATTAGTAGAGTAGTATACTATGGGCAAGCCTATGGTGCATTTTTGTGGCATATGAATGTCTTTCTGAGAGTGAGTGAACCTCGTCTATCTGAGTTCCTAATTGTTCTTAATGTTATTACTTGTGGAACTACTCTCTTGTGTGATGTGATGGTACTTGATTCATGAAGGAAAGGTAAGTCTTGACCATTGTATAGAGTAAATTGAGTAAGTATGAATATTGCACGGCACGTGAGAGTCAACTCTTGAGGCAAAGATGTTACACTACTAGACGCAATGTTGGTAATATGTTCTTGGTGTGACACGTAAAGGAAATGCTTAGTGAAGGAACCTTTGTAGAGTATGGTGGATTGCTCGAGGACTAGCAATGATTTAAGTGTGGGGTGTTGATAATAGGCTAGATTCTTGTTGTTTAGCGACTATTTATACCCCAACTTTACTATGCTTCACTGTTCTAGGAAGGTTAAATGACGATAAAATGTCTCTAATTGTGGATTTTATGTTTTGCAGAAGCAAGTCGTGCTTATGAGGACATAGGACAGTGTGTGGAGATAAATTAAAGCAAGGAAAGCCCCTCGGAGTTGAGTACATGTGAAAGAAAGACGAGAAAAAGAGAAAAATAGTTGATCCGCTCTAGCGTGGGCCAAGCGCGGCCACGCTAGAGCAGGAGAAACAGGTCAGAATAAAGTGCCATTAACGCGGCCACTAGCGCGGTCATAGCACGGCCGCGCTAGTCCAGAATAAACAGGACATTGTATATTGCATTTAGCGCGGCCACTAGCGCGGTTCGAGCGTGGTCGCGCTAGTCCGTTCAATTATGCAGTAACTTCAGGGGTAAACTTGGAAGTTTGAGGGCAATTCCACTTAACCTATAAAAGGTCCAGCTCGTCCAAAAGAGAGGATATCAAGGTTTTTATAGTTTTTTTCAAGGCAAGAAGAGGCAAGGAGGATAATTCGGCATCGAGTTCTACCTTTTTTACTTTTGTGTTGTGGTTATTATGAAAACAATTATGAGTAGCTAATTTATTTAGGCTAGGGTTTTGATGGAACCTGTTGGAGGATGAACTTCTTGTTGTGTTAATATAGTTTTAATCTCTATTTGTTCAACTACGTTTCTGTTGTAGTTAATTGAAGGGCCCTCAATTAGCTATGCCTATTTAGAATGCATTATTCGGGAGAGAGTGCATATTTAGGTAGTTGTTAAACATCACCACTCCCAAAGTATATGCGAAATCAATAACCGAGGGCTTAAAGGTGGGATTAGGGATAAAGAAACCTTGGGTACAATCTAAGTGAGCTGAAATAAAAGCTAGCTAGTGTAACTCGGGAGAGTGCGTCTAGTAAATTATCGTAATTACTCGGGAGAGAGTTACAGTAGTAAGAGTGCTCATGATCGATAGAGAAGATTAGGCAAATCTATATGACACATAATAGGAAGGGAGTCCATCAATAGGGGAAATCATAACCTTAGACACTTCTCTTATTTGTTCACAACTCAGTCTTAGTTAGCTCTTAGTTTGATTAATCTTATTCAGTCTTAGTTAGTAGAAATATCACCAATTGTTATTCAAAACATCTGGGAAGTTGATTATGGAGAATTTAGTGAGTTTGGCAAAAGTAATTGATAGGTTAATTCCCTGTGGGATTCGATTTTGGGCTAAATACCCGGATTACATTTGCAACGACCACTTAGTCCTTTTTATAAGGCATAGTTGGGCGTGATCACATACTGGGTGTATACCCCAGCTTGGTGGAAAATACATCCCGTCTTCCATGTCATTCTTGTGAAACCTTTTCGGGAAGACACGGAGGATCCTTAACGGAGCTAACTCACAATACCCAGTATTCGAGGCCCCAATTCAACCGAGAAAAGGTGTGTCGAAGCTATTCTTGATGATCGGGTTATTCATGCCTCAAGGAAGGATCACCAAGAGTTCTTGGTGAAATGGAAAGGGTGTGATGCAGAGGAGAATACTTGGGAGAGGGGAACAAACCTCAAGTCCTATTAGAGCCTAATTGAAGATTATCTTGCAAGTAAGTATCGAGGACGTCGCCAACTCAGGTGGGGGAGAATGTCATGGGCGGCTTTCAAGCCATGCCCCATGACCCCTTGGACGTGCCCCGTGGCGTCCTGGCAAGCCTTCTAATGCCTAGCGCCACGGACGGCCCCGTGGTCTTGGATGCGCCAAGTGAAAAGCGCACATGTGCCTCTGTCGCCCCACCGATATCCCTCGCTAGCGCCCAGCCGCAAGCAGCTACAAATAGCGCTGCACGCATAGATCGTGATGCCAAAGACAAAGTTGCTGACAACGGACCTGTTTCTACCCTGTAGGAAACTAAGTACTTTTCATTGTAAATATAGAGTAGTTCTATTCCATGTACTTTCATTATGTTCCTCTAGCTTAGTTAGGTTAAGTCTTGTAGTTTTGGTTTTTTTTAAGCATTATTAGGGGGGATCAAGCAATCAAAACTTTCTAGCAAGCAATTTTCTGTAATGGTGTCTCTTCTCCTCGACACCGCGTTGCCTTCTTTTGTAATAACTTTCATTTATGCAATCTAGCTTTCTTTCAATTCTCTTTATTGTTCTCTCAATTGTTCTTGACATCGATTTTCCCATACGACACTGACAATCTCGTCTAGCGTACGGAGGGGACCTCACTTGGCGGACAACAGTTGCACTGACATCAGTTGCTTAGCCTTACGTCGCCCTTCCAAGGAATCTCAGGAAGGCGTCGCATAATACTTATTGTGATTCCTAAAGTGGATCACCCACAACAGTTCTTTGATTTGAGACCTATTAGCCTTTGCAATGTTTCCAGCAAAATTATCTCCAAAATCCTTAATGCTAGGCTTGCCATAATCTTGCCTAGGATTATATCTAGGAACCAAAGTGGTTTGATAAAGGGCAGAGCCATTTTTGAAAATATTCTTCTTGCCCAGGAAATTATCAATGATATCAGAAAATCTAGCAAAGGAGGTAATGTGGTCTTAAAGTTAGTTATGACTAAGGCCTATGATAGATTCTACTGGAACTATATATGCATATATCTCAGGAAGATGGGGTTCTCAGAACTTTGGATCAGCCTCATTCACAACTACATCTCTCATAATTGATACTCGGTGACTACAAATGGTATTAGATATGGCTTATTTAAGTCCAGTAGAGAGTTGAGGCAAGGGGACCCCCTTTCCCCCTACATTTTTATCCTTCGTGCTGAACTTCTATCCAAGATGCTTAACAATCTCCAATCCACTACTAGCTATAATGGTTTCTACATGAATTCCAATGGCCCTGTCATCAATCATCTTGCGTTTGCGGATGATACCAATTTTTTTTTTGTAATGGTAGCAAAGTAGTCTAAGAAAGGTTCTAGATACCCTTATCAGGTATGAGATGGTGTCAGGTCAACTTATTAACCAAGGCAAGAGTTGTTTTGCTTTAGCACCCAATACTAGGAACTCTACTGTTGATAGAATCAAGGACATCACTAGTATGAACCATCAACTCATCCCTATTAAATACCTGGGATGCCCTTTGATTACTGGAAGAAAGAAGATATCTCACTTTTCTGGTATAGTTGACAAAGTCATCAGTATAATCAGAGGGTGGCATACTAAACTACTCTCTAGCAATCAAACTACACTCATGTACACAACTTATTAAGCAAACCTCTTAACATGTTATACCAAGAATATTTAAAACATTTCAAGCACAGAGGTATGACATCCTCGTCTCAATAATCGACTCACGCATACCATGCTTTATTCACAATTCACTAACTACTCTAACTTAGAGGTCAACAACATTACCTTTCCGTCATGAATTATGTGCCCTCACCAAATCAAAGAGCTAGTTCCTCACACAGTAAAATTTAAGAACACTTAGGAACTCAAGATCGAAAGAATTCACTCGCTCTCAGAAATAAACATTCATGTTCCACACACGACGTACCATATGCTTGCCCGTAGTGTAATACTCTACTAATGGAGCTCATTCAGTCTAGGATCAAGTAGGACTTTATTCGGTTGTAATGTAGGCTGCGGGACGGGTAGGATACATTTGGATATAAGAGTGACNTCATACGTTTCCAGTGCTTACAAGAGGTGACAAGGTTCAAATATAAGATCGATTCAAACAAAAGGGAATATTGCTTGTAATGTGGTTGCCAAAGAAACAGGCTTTTAGGCTCAACGGGGTTAACGACGATATAAAACAATTAGGTGGGTAAAATATAGATAATTGGCTCAAGAAAGAAATGCCTATATCACTTCCAAGACTGAATAAAACTTCTATTTCGCTTCGCACACACACGGGGCAAGTTCTAGACATCAGATGCAATGCACAGAATAACATTCAAATCTCACACACACATGGCACATAACTNTTTTTTTCTCTTTATTTTCTTTAGACTCATTTCCTTCAAGAAAACTGTCTAGGAGATCCATCGTTAGGAAGAGTCCACATATTTCTAAAAAAATAAACACTTAATTTAAAAAAAATAAAGACTTACCAACAGGAAAAACTAAAACTACTAATAAGAATGCACACAACAAATCACAATAATTATGTACAACACCCCACACTTAAATCATGCAATGTCCTCAGTGCATCACATATAGACAAAACATGAAATAAAAGGAAGGTGTAAGAAACTCCCTGGTCCACTAGTGTCGACATCCCCTCGCTTACGTGCTCCTTTGAGCACATGATTTAAGTACTTTATGCCTCCACTTTGAACTTTTGAATTGAACCCCCACATTTGATTCTGCTCTATGATC
>ML432757.1:0-32865 GCA_005239525.1 Nicotiana knightiana
TGGAAGGCTAAACAGCGTCGTTTGGGTACTGGGTTTGGGCAGGCCGGGTGTAAGGGGTTTGGGCTGGGTTGTCCGAGTGTATAGAAATAGGGGTTGGACCTGGGTTTTCTTGGCCCAGGTCCGATTTTGTTTTTTTTCTTAACTAATTAGCTTAATTATTCTAATTAAATTAAACTCTACTTTAATCCAAAAATGTAGCAATTAATTTTAAACCTTATTTTCATCTATTTACATATTTATTAAGAATAAAATAACCAATTANTGTAAAAATCACATGTTCACAGTAGTATTTAACCGTGCTATGCTTTGCCCCCATATTTATCAAAAATCTACGTTTAACTCAACTATATTTATCAAATATATTCACATATTTTTCTGTTTTTTAATCCAATACTATTTTTGATTACATGAACGGGAGGGAGAAATGTATTAATTTACTCAACTAGAAAATGTTAAATATCAATAAGATTTAACAACAACGGAAACATAATTTTATTTGATACATCTTCCAACATAAACAAAACAACTACGTATTACACATAAACTCATTGATAGTTGGGCACATTAGAAGAACACCCACCACGAGCTTGATTACCACCGCCACCGAAACTAGCCGAAAGACATTTTTGACGGTCGTGTCCTGTTTTTGAGCATATACCACATTTACGCGCATAAACGATATCGCAAACATCCATTTGGTTCCGTATACACGTTCTATTCTGCACCTGTATTCGACACAAATAGTCCTTGTTACACACCATTTTAAATGGTTCCGGCGGCCTGGCTGCAATTGCCCACTATAGGTGTTTAAGTAAGCAGCAACATTATATTGTTTATCAACGTAGTTGGTTGGCCCTAAACCAACATGTTGAAAGCACCTCATGGCATGTGATCACGGCATGTGGTAGACGGACTATTTTCCACAAGAGCAAAACCTTCTAGATTCATTTATGGTATGTACATTATTCCCCCGGTTTTGATGGATAGTTGTGCGAACTTCAAAAACATTTCTGTCGTGATCATACTGCAAAAATGAATGTCAATGTGATCGCCGCCTGTATTTCTCAAATCTCTTCATCGGCAGTGGCATAAATTTAACATCCTTTTCCATCAATGACGTTGCAGTTGCAGCCCTTTCAACAAACCTCTCCGCCATCTGCTTGAACGACATCCGCAACATGGCAGTGACAGGCAATCCTCTTGCCGACTTCAATAACCCATTGAAAGATTCTGACATGTTTGTAGTCAGAACTCCCCATCTTCTTCCACCATACCCATGCAAAGTCCACTTGTGAAGTTCGTGTCGCATCAACCAATGATAGGCTCTCTCGTCTTTCTGCCTGATAGATTCCATGTGCCTCCAGAATTTATGCCCTTGGTGGTCTGTTGCTGCTATCACATCAAATCATGCAGGTCTTTGTTGGGATGTGCCTTCTGGAAATTGGCCTTCAAGTGCCTCACACAGTAACGGTGGTAGGCAAAAGTTTCTTACCATGCAGCCAAGTTCTCTACAAAACTTAAGATACACCATGCCGATCAGATATTAGACAAATACTGGAATGTTGTTTGACAACGTGCTCTTTCAAATGGTTCAAAAATAGCGTCCACGTCTCTTGGCTTTCATTGGCACAAATAGCAAAAGCTAGAGGAAATATTTGTCCATTAGCATCTACTGCAACGGCTATCAACAGCTTGATATCATACTTTCCATAGACATGAGTGTCGTCTATAGATATTACCAGCCTTCAATCCAAAAAATCATCAATTGCTGGTTTAAATGCGCAGAACACGTAATTGAATATATATTCTGGTTTTCCTGGACTCCGCTCAAGCTTCCATTCATCAACTGTCCCAGGGTTAAAGTGTTGCAGTGCGGACATGTACCTGGGTAGAGCTGCAAATGACTTATCCCAGTTACCATAAATAATTTCAAATGCACGTTTGCGCCCAAGAAATACCTTTCTTTTGGTAATGATATGGCCATATTCCTGGTGGACCGATGTAATGCATTCTTTGATTTTATACCTTATGGACGCTTCAAGGTGTGGAATAAGAACAAGAGAGATCAAGTCAATATCCAAGTTGAAGTGATTCCCATTGAATGTGTCCAATTTATATATGTGGGTGGGAGTGTATTTACTCACTTGCCACAAACCTGTTTTCTTCTTGCTCGCACGTAGCATTCAATGACAACCCGTAAACCATATGCGGCAAACAACCTTGTATACCTCCGGAGTTGACTCCCATACCGTCATATCACGACACTCTTTTACGTTGCGCAATCATCCCACATTGGTGTCCGAATTTCATCAAAATCCTTTGTGAGAGCATCCACATCCGGCATACTTGGCAAGTTATCAAGGTAGGGAATCTTCCTTGAATGAAACGGCACTTGGGACTCGTACACTCTTGGTCTAACAGGGGGTGGAGCATACTCCCTCGTCAAATCAGGTCCTTCATTCTCTTCCTCCTCATCACCATCCTCACGAGGGAAGGGTGTGTCGTCTCCGGAATCATCGGCACTGTTGTCATAATCACTGTTATTTTCCTCACTCTGTGCATCTGCCAGATCCCGATTTAATATGTCATCCTCGGACAATTGAGTGAGGACATGTGGTTCAACTTGCTCGTTTTCACTACACAAACAACAAAATAATAAGCTACTGAAATTAATAAATGCTTTTCATATAGCTGTATCACTCCACTTACTCCATATATGGTTGATACCCCATGTGGAATATATGAGCGTTAATACAAATTCAATACAACAAAAATATACATCGTAACACAAAGGAAAATTGAAGTTTACCACTCGTCTTGTGGATTATGTAAAGCAGAAGAAAAATTATTTCCTCGTTGCTCATTCGCCGGTGGTGATAAGTTTAAATCAAGGCAAACTCTTTCATCCGGAACCTGTCCGACAAAAACTGCTCCAGAATAACCACCTGAAGACTGGGGGTTATCCCAACTATGCACAACCTCATTATTGGGAACGTCTTCAACCTTGACGTACATTTCCAATATTTTTATTACAGGAAATTCCCGGTATTCATCCGGAGTCCTCAAAAAACCCCTCAAAGTTTCATCATCGTCGATGTTAAACTCAGCGTAACAAGCAACCCCTTGCGGAGTGACGGAATATGGATATCTTCCGGTTACTTTAAGGTTCATCGAACATTTTCTCACACTCATTTTATTACATAACAACGATACCATTCTATCCTACTCCATTGTAAGTGGCAATTTAACATGACACTGTGGAGATAAACTATAGTTCACAGAGTTATTCACCACCACAATCTCACCCCTCCCCCCTTCCCAATATAATAAAACCCTTATTTTTCGCTCTTCAGACATTATGAAAAAAAACTTGAGAATTTAACAAGAAGAAAAGTTTGAACGGGAGTTAGAATATTTTTTGAATGGATTTTTGTAAAATCCTAACGCCTTTAAATAAGGCAATGCCTAGCTCGGGGGGCTGAATTTTTGAGGTGTAGCTCTCTTTTAAAGGGTGTTATACCCATTTGAATTATTGTTATGTTAGTTAAATGTATGGGACTTATTGATGGGCCCACAAAACAGGTATAGCGCGGTATATAAATGTGCTATACATATATAGCACAGTTATATAACGCGATATACCTATCCGTCCCATCAAGTCAGCATAGCGCTGTTTACAAATGCGTTATATATGTATAACGCGGTTTTAAACTGCGCTATACTTTAACGGCCAAAACACTGTTAAAATATAGCACGGTTTAAAACCGCGTTATATATAAAATAGTCACTCTTTTTTTTAGACACATTTATGTCACACTTGTCCAAAAAGACCACATTTAGGTTTTGATTTCGTCTTTCCACTCTATGAGAATATACCCAGTTAGAGCCCATACAAAATATTTTCTATCACAACATTAAAATTGCGGGTGTTAAAGAATAGTTTACCTTCTACTAATTCCTCATGCCATTCTTTCTCGTCCCACATAATTAGAATGCCTCCACTCAACCCTTCAGCTTCTAGTTTGAGATGGTCAATCCACCTGCTGCTACCCAATTATTTGGCTATAGCATTACAATCCCCCTCAATTTTTGTTTTTTGTAAATAATAGGTATTTGTCCTTCACTTATTGAAAGTTGATTTAATTAACTCCTCCCCCATTTAGGCCCCTTACATTTCACAAATTTATATGTATCTTCATCAAATTTTTATGTTAAGTAATCTTCCTCTGTTTTTAGGAATTCCATCCTTGAAACATTCAAGTTCTTCCTCTCGTAGACTCCTTTTAATTTTGGTGAGGTACTAGTGTTCTTGTTTTTTGTTCGCATTGATGTTGTCATCTCCTTCCTACTGTCTAACTTCAAAAAAAGGGCCATAACTTCCCATTTGCAACCTTTAAAACTCACACCATATTTCTTGCTTAGCTTCCTTATTTTATTTTGATCCACGGGGATATCAAGGTCACAGCTTTATGAGAGTATCTCAATAGGTTCTATCACATCAATCTGTTGATGACGAACAATTGCATGTTAATATCATCATTGTCTTTTTCAGAGAAATATCAAGAACAATCTGTATATCTTAGATGGGATTAAAATATTCTTGAGAGAGAGAGAGGCATTAGTTCCTAATCTAAAAATCGAACCTCCGTTTCCTGCTACTCTTCTCTGACTGTTTGTGCGACCAGTGTTTTGATTTGTGATAGCAGACTCTCGAGATTACCTCATATGGCCTCTAGATTAAGAGCCTCGACACTATTTTGTTTAAAAGGATTTGGTTTGGGCATAGGAAAGCCCTTTACTCCTGCACACAACATGTCTCATATGGCCCAACAATTTCTCATGTCCCCACGTGCATCTCATATGCGTCACTTATATGAACACTCACACACATATCATCCTTGAAAAACCCTCCCTGTTTTTAAGCCCAATTTTAAACTGGACTCAGCTCTGGCCCAAACTCCATCAAAAAATCCTACTTCATTTCTTTTCTATCTACCCGATATGTCCCAGTAAGTTTACACACCCCTTTTAAACCATCATTAACTCCTAGGCAATAACCCCTTCCACCCCCACCCCCCTTATGCCTATTGGATTATTAGATATTGCAACCTTGATTGTTTCCTCACCAACTTCCTTCCTATCACCGTTCTTTCCTTGTGCCCTCCTAACCTCCCCCAACCCATATAAACTGACCACTTCCTTCGAACGTCAAAAAAGTGATCATAATTTCACACCAGATAAGGATTGAGAAGATCATACCCTTGTTCTCTATCTGAACCTTGGCGGAAATTAGTATTTATGGTCCTTTGACCTTAATACGGGCCTATCTTAGATAATTTTTTAATTTAGTCTCCTCCTTCGTTTCCAGCCAGCCCCCATACTTATCACAAATTATCTTCATCACTTTCTTGTTTCAAATTTGTAAAGGAAGCCCCAAACTCTGACCTGGGTCCATTTAAATTTTTGTTGGTCGAAAAGCACCCCGTTGATGGACTTCACCACTCCGGCCTGAGCTTAGCATTTTTCCTCTGCCTTTGACCTACCAAAATGTGTTATTCCTATGACGTCTTCTCCCCAACAACTCTGATCAGATTGTTTGAAGTCCCTATCTGGAGACGAGCTTCATCTACAATCTACTTGCTCTTATTTAGTGCCTCTTTGTATGACTCTGCTCCAGTTAGTTTCTGTATGTGTCTTCTGTAAGGACCCTTTGTGATCGGTGAAATACTAGTAATGAAGCTCTCAATGTATCTTGAATTTTTATTTCACCCTGTATTTATTACGGGTAGAATAATTGCAACTCCCATGTGATCTTGTACCGAAATTATGCTTATAAATCTACCAAATTTGTTGTGTTTTAAGGAACCATAAATATCGGAGATATGGTCCCTACTCCTCCAGGTCCTAAAGAACCCTCCCATGTGCGTTGATGCTTATTTAAGAATTTGGCAGACCCACCGAGAAAACTTCCTACTTAGCATTAGTTTCCGAATGACATACTTGCTACTTTTCACCTATTTGAATATTTTCATTCTTATCCGTAGTCATGGTCGGCATGCAAACGATGTATCCAACCCCCATTAGCGCACATAACAACTTAGTAGATGTAGCTCTGTTTCGGTAGGGATAAAATCAAGTTCCTTCAGTTGGTTTGTTCAGTTCCTTTTCTTCCTTTTACGAAAAAAAATTAGATATACACAACTTGATCTGTTGCATCCATTTTCTTTCAAATATCTTTTGTTTTTCCAATAGATTCAACAACCAAAGCCAACTGACATGGTCATAGCCTTGTTTATGTCCGGCCCTCATGCATAAGAGTTGGGCATGTCCAAACTTTAATAATGCATAGGAAGTAAGGTCTTATGTCCCTATCACTTGGTATAGTTTATTTTGTTTGTTAATATAACCACTCAGAATCTAAGTGTGAAATGTAAATTTTAGATAAAATAAATATGCGAAAAAAAATTTATTTGTTAGGGAAATTTTTTTTTGAAATACTCTTGCTTAGATCAACCTGCTCTTATATCCTAGCTAACAGATATTTATACTAGGTAAGATGTTAAGCATATGTTTGACTACATAACAATAGATCTCTTTGTCAAAAACTTTATATATTAATATAAAAACTTGAGTAGTCCAATTCTAAGTCTTGTGATATTAGTCAAAGTTTACTGCATTCTGGTTGTACTCAAAGTTCTACATAATTTAGAAATGCAATCCAAAATATATGTACCAAATTTATGCACTAAATAGTATCAATAATACATCCTTAGATCCCGTGAACTTTACTTCGAAGAAATCTGAACAATAGATTAATGGACTGAAATGAGTAATTTTGAATTGATGGGCTGTAGAAACCATGCTTTCACACTGAGACGTACATGCGAACAGGCAAATCAGATCTGAAATAAGGCTATGAGCTGAATTCTGAAAGAGAAAACTAAAACATCGACGGTGTTATAAAATCCAGATATGAGATCAAGTCATTAGGAAAGAAAGATATCAAACTGCACAAAATCCAGTACATGGTACACAAAACACTCCAATCGAGTATTCAGAAAACATTATTTAAGATCCAGGCATAACGCCCATAAAAGAAAAGCAAGTACCATTGTATATAACTAAGCTAAAATGAAAGCTATTCAAGGCCTTAAGACAATAGGTTTTAGTCAGAAGTGATGCATTATTGCGGGGCAGAGACAAATAACAGAGTAAGGTGATCTAGCCGGAAGCAGTTTTCTTTTGCTGGAAGACGACAGCATAAACTGGGACTATAACACCAATGGCGACTGCAGACCAAACACCAAGGGTCATCTTCAGCTTCTGATTGGACATCCTGTCTAAGTTGTACATGTGCTTTGCATGAAGATAGAATGGCTCATCATGGCCATGTCCTCCCATTCTTCTTACACTAGTTGAGTGGATTCCTCTGCTCACTGTTCAAACAATAAGTTATCATATACAAAGTCAGATGCAAATACAACGAGCGTTCTTATTTCCCAAAGTTAAGGTGTTTGGCCAAGCTTTTAGAAGGCATAAAAAGTGCTTTAAAGTAGAACTAGCACTACTTCAGCAAATGAGATTCCATCTTGTGCAAAAAAAATTGATATATTCCATTTGATGTGAAGTTGCTTAAATAATTTTGCTAAATTTCTTTGCTTCGGACACCAGATTCCAATGTGACTACAAGTTAATAATGTCCAATGTAACATAACAAAAAAGTCAAAGTTCTAGCATGGGAAAAATTTATTGTAGGAAAAGTTTACTCAATTCTATCAGCAAATAATCACAACAACAACTACCCAGTAACATCCCACGTGTGGGGTCTGGGGAGGATAGTGTGTATGCGGACCTTACCCCTACCTCGGCGGTAGACAGGTTGTTTCCGAAAGACCCTCGACACAATGAGACGAAAAAGAGTCAATGGAACAATAACCACCACACATAAGGAAGACAGTGCCAGCAACCTAAGAATCAGAAAAATAAATGGAAAAGGCAGTATCAATACAGAACAATGGAAAGGTACTAGGCAATCGGAGCAGGGAGCAGAAAACAGTAAGACACAACAAGTACCACTAACAATCTAAAGCAAGACACTACAAACTAGCCTAACACCGTCAACGGGGAAGAAACGCGATCAACTACCTACTAACCTACGACCCTAATGCTCGTCATCCAAACCTTCCTATCTAAGGTCATGTCCTCGGTGAGCTGGAGTCGCGCCATGTCCTGCATGATCACCTCTCCCCAATATTTCTTAGGCCGTCCTCTATCTCTCCTCATACCTGACAAGGCCAACCGCTCGCACCTCCTAATCACGTCTAGCCAAAATTACCCCAAGTACACCTGCTGCCAAAGCATAAAAAATCATATTGACTAATACACATCAGTGTATGTAAACGTTGCCAAATGTGAAATCACACATATATGCCCCATCAAGTCATTTAAATGTGTTTCCAAACAAGGCTTTATATGCTTCAAGGTACGTAATAGAGTGCTGTGAAGAATTCCAGAGGATACATAGGTGAAGTATTTGTATATTCAAAAGAAAGACCCATATAATCTCTTTTTCATTCACTCATTTCACCCAATCATTTTCGGCATACTCTATCCATCTCTGTCATGGATCTTGTTGCACCAGGTTCACCATAACAGTTGGAAGAGAAACAAGAGGTGTGAGACACAACTTTTCTCACAACCAGGGCACAAATTTACAGATTTATACTGCAACAACTAACGAGAATCAACCAAAGATGATATTTTTGGATTCCGCTCCTCTCTAATAACTTATCCCTCCATTTCCTCCCGTTTAGGTCTCAAAGTCAACACAAGTGTTCCCTTAACATGTTAGTGGTTCAAATTTGTTCGGTAAATCCAAATACTTTAACCGTATCTCTCTTCTTCTCTCTCTGCTCTGGAGCCAGAAAAGAAACCCTTCCACTTCCTCCCAAATCTCTCAAGCAAGAGAAGATAAACAATATTGGATCATGAACGCACTTAAGTCAAGAAAGTTCAAAGATTCAAGAAAAGACCCTATAATGCCTTAATGATAAAAAAATGACCCTATAATCTCTTTTCACCCATTAATAGGCTAAAATAAAAGTAGATACTTGTTGGAATTTCACACGGTGCTATCACCTTTACAGATGGAATTGCTCCCAGTACAATCCACAGTCCGCCATAAGGATATCCTCCAACAAGTTTCTATAAGACTGATTATGTTCTCTCTTGAAAAAAATCTGCTTTTCTCTATTTTAGACTGGAACAAAGAAAGAGGAAAAACGCAAAATTTGTTTGCCGGAGAAATGAAGACCAATGCGACTTCCACCGAGAGGGCTCCATAGTTAAATCTCAATCAAAGTGAAGGAGCCTCAACTTGAATTAAGAACCCAAATAAGCTTGATTTTGCACCCCATTACAGACCTGCCCCCCATGAAAGCAATTTCAGCAGCTCATTTCACCGACATTGCAAAACTCTTTATCAACCTCTTTCTCAGAGGAAGCTGCTACTTTTGGTTTGACTTGGTGTTAGAACTGTTTACATGCAATTCTTTTGACACATTTCGGAGGAAAGGAAGGGATACTTTTCTGGTAGTGGAAAAGAGAGAGAACTTTGATCTAGGTCAAAACATTGGGCCAAAGAAAACAAATCCGAACCATTAATTTGTTAAGGGGACACGTGTAATGAATCTAAGACCTGACTAGAGGAAATGGAGAGATTAGCTGCTGAAGAAGAGTCGAATCCAATATTTACGAAACCAAAAAGAAAAAAGACATGACAGCCCCTTTCATCATCATTTTTATTTTTATGAAAGGCTAAGAGATCAACTCCTTTCACCTTCATATTACCAGCATGTGCAGAACAAACTGTACACATCATATGTGTGTGAACGTGCGAAGGTTAATCACTAAATCGGGTATTTCGAGTCAAAAAATCTGAAAAATGTGTGTTGAATTAAAAGAGAAAGCTATTTACATAACCTTATAGTATTGCCAAATACATCACTTTATGTTTAATAATCTGAACCACCTCGTCTAAAAGTTTAACATGTAAGAGATAAGATACTTTGTTTTTATTTAGTCATTACTTTATTTATTTCTTCTAGGTAAGAGTGACGGAACACAGCTCTAGTACCATGTTGAACCGTGTGAATCGCATCATTGACAAGTTTAAGCTACTAGAGGGAAAAAAAAAAAGGGCAGCCCGATGCACTAAGATCCTGCTATGCGCGGGGTCCGGGGAAGGACCGGACCACAAGGTCTAGGTACACAGCAACCATGCATTTTCTGCAAGAGGCTTTGTACCAGTGACCTCCTGGTCACATGGCAGTAACTTTACCAGTTACGTCAAGGCTCCCCTTCTAAGCCATCAAAGAGGTGACACTTTTAATTAGTTATAGTTATTTTAGGCCAATAACACTTTTTAATCATCTACACACCTTTAATGCCCATAAGCAAGAATGACATTTTACGGTTTATTGCAATTACCAGAAGTATGTAACTTGCTATGTGAAAATGTACTAACGCCACCAATCCTCATAAATGGGAAGAAGGGAAAAAGAAAAAAGGTCATTAGACCATGCACTTCCATTATAGTAATAAATTAGCTTCAGACCAAGGCAACATAACATTGAACAAAATTTGACTAACTGCTCCCTGTAATCCAATTTGTATATATTCATTTTAAGTATATTATGCTGGAGTAAACATGTACATATTGGTCAAAACAAATTATTTTCTTCCTCTTGCAAGAAGGAGCAGGCCAGTGCACTAAGCTTCGGCTATACGCGGATTAGGGGAAGGGCCGGACCACATTGAATCTTATGTATACAGCCTTAACTAGCGTTTTTGCAAAGGGTTATTTCCATGACTTGAACTCGCTACCTCCTGGTCACACTAAAGCAACTTTTACGATTGGGCGAGCCGCAAAGGCTCCCCTTTTTGGGGAAGAATAACTAAAGAAAACCGCCTAGAAATGTAGTTTCTTTTTTTTTTTTTTTTTTTTTTTTTTTGGCCAAGATACCTAATAAGGCTAACCAGTTGAGCTAAACCTCATTGGCCTACGATTTTCTTTTTGTCTCTGATTCGCAAACATATGTCAACAGAAATGATATGTGGTATTTCTTTCCATTTTCCTTTTTTGAGTGGGGGGTTTCACAATACAATCAAACAGATCTAGAAAAAAATAACAACCATGAAAATAACCGATTCATTTCAAGGGGATACACTAAAACCCATAGATGAACAGAAAACACTCATCAAACTACATCCAATAAAGATCACAACAGACTAAAAAGAACAGAAATTGAAAATAAAATGGAAAAATTGAAGGGAAACAAAAACAAGAATGAGTAAGCGTAGGTAGAAACTGACCGGCGTTGGAAAGGAGGGATTGGGAGGAGGTAATAAGCTTGGATGCACTCGACCTCAAAGCCATAGCCGCGCTGTGTGTGTGAGAGAGATGGAGAGAAGAGTCCTATGGGTTTTTTTTTCCTTCCTACGGGGTGGTCAAAATCTGAGCTTTTGCATAGCGGGGAAAAAACTCGTTTTATAGGGAAGTTTTTGTTATATATATATTATATTATATTATATTATGTATGTTCATAAGCATCTAAATAACGTTATCCATATGAGACTCTGCCTTAAATATATTTATTTATTTATTTATTATTCTATTAAAAATAAACTTTTTGAAGAAACTTATCATTTAAGTACTTCTTTATGAATAAATATTACCCGGTAGAAAATTATCTATATCTGGTGCAATAGTAGCTTACAAGCAACTTGCAAGCAGCTTACACAGCAGCTTGCAATAGCAGTTTGTCGTAGCAGCTTACAAGCAGCTTACACAGCAGCTTACGTAGCAGCATCAACAGCTTGTTGTAGCAGCTTGTCGTAGCAGCTTGCATAGCAACTTACACAGCAACTTTCTTTCTTCTATAAATAGAGGAGATTTCATTTTATTATGTACATAAGTTTGAAAATTGAATAAGACATCAATCTCTCTCTCTCTATACGTGTCTTCGATTTCTTTACTATAAAGTCGTTATCTTATAACACGTTATCAGCACGAGACTCTACCTTGAACACATACTTTGAAAGACGTATTACTATAGTTATCCTCGTCCGAAGGCATCGGTTCTCGCTGTAAGTAAGATCAAACTGTTGAATTTATGGATTTCTACCATTTTTACAGTGGGTTCAACGATTGATATTTCTTTGGCGCCGGTATTTTATTTCCATATTAGCAAAGTAAGCATGGAAATGATTCCATGTTTGGCTTAAAGGTTTTACTATATCACTTTGCCTTTATAAACGACAAATTATTTTCCCTTGCTGTTTTGCTATCTTGAAGTAGGTTTGTAGCAAAGGACTTGTGATATTAATTTTTGCACTTTCATATATTGCTTAACTCTAACTATTTGTCGAGTTGAGTTAGCGAAAGTCTATAGATATAAATCAGATCCAATCGCCATAATTAAGAATTCTACTCAAAAGGTTAGTATTTCCTTCATATCAGACATTCATGTTTCTTGCTACTAACAGTATAATTTTTGTTCTTTTGTCCTAAGGAGCCCAATTGGTTCACTTAGCAGTTCATACCATAAATTTGTTCCTGAAGAAAAATATTACGAGAAGGGACCATGATTTTCATCTCTATTGATGGCTAATTATGGAAGTTTTCAAAAAATATATAGTCACCGGCAATGGCATATTTCCTAAGTCTTGTTATGACTTAATTTTATGGTTCACTTGAACTCTAACAGAGTACGACCACTAGAAGTGGCAATACTTTGTATATCTCATTGTAACTAAGTTTTGTTAACCACCAGAAGTGGTATATGCCTATGACCACCAGAAGTGATAATTTAGGCTTGATATGGTTACAATTGAAGATAAGTCAAAGAAAAATTCTCCATGGTACATACATGCCTCGATTTGCTCATGACGTAGCAAATATCTTAAAAGAGGTTTGAAGCATCACAATGCGATGTGGTTAATGCACGTTCAGATAATTACGTTCCATTCCCCGAAGGATAAGAACTTTACATAAATATTAATCTATTTCCTGAAGTGAATGTGACAATATATGAACGCGCTCTTGATGTAAATATATTACAATTCACCTCCAGAAGAGGTAATATGATTGAGAGAATATATACTCAATATTTTGTATTTTAAATTTTCTCCTGAAATAGTAAGCAACTAAAATTTCCTCTTGAAGCAGGAAAACATTATGTAGTGGTAGAATTAAAATTCTTAATTTCTTACATTTATAAATTTAGTATTGTGTTTCTATTATTCATTTGGTTATGATTTTTTTTGTCATGACACTAGAAGTGTCTGAGTGTTATTTGATAGTACAAAATTTATCAAAAACTCATGAATAGCTAATTGTTTGTCTAGAAGACACATGACACCAATAGCGTCCGATAAATATTACATTGTGGATAATAAATGAAGCCTAGAAGAGTTTATATACAAATATGTCATTCTTATTATATGATTATGGTCAAGACTCATGTTGTAGTAAACCTGGAGTTTACTAATATAAATGGCTATCATATTGAGACTACAAATGATTGGAAGATTGAAAATCTTCATGTTTCCACAATCATAGAAGGTAAAATAATATGTATGTGCGAAGTTACCCGCCTTATTCTTTAATTTGTACTACATCATGTATCACACAGTAAACCAGAAGTTTACTATTGCAAAAGCAGTCAAAGTAAACCAGAAGTTTTACTGAGGCAAAAGTAGCTACATCAAATCAAAAATTTGCTAATACAAAAGTACCACAGTAAATTAGAAGTTTACTAATGCAAAAGTTTATGCTATAGTAAATCAAAAGTTTACTAAAAGATAGCACATGCCATGATAAACCTGAAATTTCCATTTGTCATTTTTAGATGAGCTATTTGAGAATTCAGATAAGCATATACTGAAGAACTAGAAGATCCTTCAAGAATTCTCTTGTGTTGCTTGTTCTCATAATAAATTGATTATACCAGCTAAAGTTGGGACTAAGACCCCAATCTGAAATATATAAAAGGTGAATATGGTCCTATTCACCTATCGTATCAACCACTTATAGATGCATATATGAGATGGTTACATGTACGATTGTTGTCAACCTGCAGTTTGGCATATGAAATTGCTTTTATCAATTAAGAGCATAAATTTCAGATTATGAAATCAAGATAGTTGATCTTGACGATGTTGGTTTATATCCAAGCTAGTTTAGCATTGAATACCTCATATTAAAGGCTAAACTGCCGCTTATGAGAACAAAGTCTCATGTGTTGGTCTAAGATTTTCTAAGTTGCATATAGCAGCACTTGTATGCATCATGCCAATAATATATGATAAGTCCTTCCCTCACAATTGGTTTAGGATCAGAAACCTAATATTTTTACTATTATCTTTTGATGTGTGGTATATGATTAATTTATCTACTACAATGCACAAAGATATGTTTCCCAAAGAATATTGGGAATATATGTTAGTTTTTCTAACATTTGGGTGATGGAATAAACAGCTGAAAAATATGCTCTATGAATCGAATTATCATTAGTATGTTCCCCACTCAGAAGATAATTCAAGTCAACTGCCAGAAGTATTTGCTGATCCATAATTGAATATCATATTTCAGCTGCGAATGCTCCTATTAAAATTAAAGTCCCTGAAGGATGGAGTTTACTGTACGCATGAACCGTGGTAGACCAATCGGTTCCAAATGTAACAATCATTGAAAAGGATAGGAGCAAATGATCATAATAAGGAGGAAATGAGCTCTAGAAGAGTCCACGACATAACATTTCATGAAACTACAGAAGAAGTTCAGTACTTGAAATAAGGAAAGTGATGAGATCTCAACAAGTTATGTCGTTTAGGAACCGATATGAAATTATCGTTGATGATATGTTTGATACAATGTAATGCATAATATTGTAAAAGATTGTGAGGATCGGACTTGTATTCCAGACACTTGAAGATGTCATCCCATTTAAATATAAGTCATAACCTATATGACTCATTTGATTAATTCTATATGAAGATTCCTGAAGGATTTAAAATGCCTGAAGCATATATTTCAAAGTCTCGAGAAATGTATTCAATCAGATTACAAAGGTTTTTGTACGATTTAAATCAGTCTGGGCGCATGTGATATAATCGCCTCAGTGAATATTTGCTGAAAGAAGGTTACATAAATGATGTTATTTGTCCACGTATTTTTTATATGAAAATGTCATCAGAATTTGTTATACTTGTTGTTTATGTTGATGACATAAATCTTGTTGGAAATCTAGAAGAGCTCCAAAAGGCAATTGAATATCTTTAGAAAGAATTTGAGATGAAAGATGTAGGAAAGACAAAACTTTGCCTTGGTCTGCAAATTGAACATTTAGCAGACCGGATCTTTATCCATCAATTTGCCTATACAGAAAAGGGTCTTAAAACGCTTTTACATGGACAAAGCGCACACATTAAGTACACCAATGATTGTTCGATCACTTTAAGTAAATAAGTATTTGTTCCGACCTCCAGAAGAGGATGAGGAACTCCTTGGTCCCGAAGTACCCTATCTCAGTGCAATTAGTGCACTAATGTATCTTGCTAATGCTACAAGGCGTGACACAATATTTTATGCTAATTTGCTAGCAAGATATGGCTCTTCTCCTACGCAAAGTCTTTATCAGGGGGAGTAAAGTATGCAATGTACTCTTTTTTCCTTGCTCGTGTTTTTTTCCACTGGGCTTTTCCTGGTAAGGTTTTTAATGAGGCAGCTTTCAATGTATATTATTAGTGTGCTTTTTTTCCTTGACTAGGATTTTTCCCACGGGGTTTTTTTCCTAGTAAGGTTTTAACGAGGCACATAATAATGAACATCCAAGGGGGAGTATTATGAAAATATCATTGTGGATGTCCATTTATTACTCTATTGCAGATAATCTTCTTATCCATCTAGTACTCCATTAAAGTTTATCTACAAGCAGTTGATGCAAGCAGGTTGCAAGAAACTCAATGAAATGACTTGCAACAACTTCTTGGTTTGATGAGATTAGTTTAAATCGATCAGAAATATTGGTGGATAATATTCTCTACTAATTCAACTTTTGAGAAGATGGTATACAAGATTGGAATGCGGAGACTTAAATATTTGAAACAAGATTTTCATCAGGGGGAGTAAAATATGCGATGCACTCTTTTTTCCTCACTAAGGTTTTTCCCCACAGGATTTTCCTTATAAGATTTTTAATGAGGCGCCTAGCAATACGTATTACTAAATATGTGTACTCTTTATCCTTCACTAGGATTTTTCCCACGGGATTTTTCCTAGTAAGTTTTTAATGAGGCATATTATCTTTTAATGAACATTCAATGGGGAGTGTTATAACTATATATTATATATGGATGTTCATAAGCTTCCTGAAGAAGGTTATCCATATGGGACTCTGACGTAAATATATTTATCTATTTGGTACTCTATTAGAAATAAGCTTCCTCAAGAAGCTTATCATTTCGGTACTCCGTTATGAATAAATATTACCCCCAGTAGAAGATTATCTATATCTGGTGCAATAGCAGCTTACAAGGAACTTACAAGCAGCTTGCAATAGCAGCTTACAAGCAGCTTACACAACAACTTCCTTTCTTCTATAAATGGAGGAGATTTCATTTTATTATGTACATCAGTTTGAAAATTGAATAAGACATCAATCTCTCTCTCTATACTTGTCTTCAATTTCTTTACTATAAAGTCGTTATTTTATAACAATTTTATCTTTTTTCCTTTGCTCTTTCTTCTTTTTTGGTTCTTATTTGATTTATTAATATGTATATATAAATAAAGTAAAAGAAATCAATAAGGTTTTAAATCTTGTTGGAAAACATATATATTTATGTAATGACACAATAACAAATAAAAAAACTATACAAGATTTCATTATTTCCATATAATATTTCTTTTCGAGAAAGAAGCGTATTTAGTATACTCCATCTCACACAGTTACAATTTCTAAAGTCAAATAAGTTTTTTTAATGCGTTATTTTCAATATGTTTTTCTTGGATTTTAAATTTAATTATTTTAACTTATATACTTTTTATGTATAGTTTATAAATATGTTAAAAATTTAAATTTATTGAAGATTCTATGTGTGAATTCGTATAATTACGTCATATAAATTAGGACGGATGGGGTATAAAATATTGCTTTTCTAAAAAAAGTTATTGTT
This sequence comes from Nicotiana knightiana, assembly GCA_005239525.1. Taxonomy (NCBI): domain Eukaryota; kingdom Viridiplantae; phylum Streptophyta; class Magnoliopsida; order Solanales; family Solanaceae; genus Nicotiana; species Nicotiana knightiana. The sequence goes on from ML432757.1 coordinate 17,239, forward strand.
CCGTGATCATAATTCATAGTACACTTTCGTTTTTATATATTCACATTAGTTATATGGTTAATATATCAATCAAAACATACATAATAGTAGAATCATAGCTGGAATATTTTTTGAATTTTGAATAGTGTTTTCGTTCAGATTTATCTTTACATGAAAAACGGTTAAATTTCTATCACTTTTGAAACTGTGGCTATTTTACAATTATCACTTGTAAATCTGCCTATTTTTTAATTTCACCCGTGATTGGTACTTGTCTTCCATCTTGGGCCTTTGAGAGCCTTTGGGCTACTATGTTTGGGCTTCATATGGATTAATTAGGGCAAGTTAAACATTCGATCGGTTGGTCTATATAATTACATCTGTTAGTTAATATATAGAAAAATATATTAATTATATAATACATATATATATTTGTATATTATACATTAACATAAATAATAAGAAAATAGATATTTTATTAGCTATTATCTTTTAGATCGGCTATACTGTGCAATTTCCCTTAAATTTTATAAATTATTGCGGAAGTCCAACTTCGAGGTGAGGTGTTGGAATTTTACGTTAGCAAAATGCAATATCCAGCTAACAATTTAGTTATATCGATGAATAGTATTCATATAACATATATGGAATAAATTTTACTATCATTTTCATGTTTTCCGGTTTAATACAATAAATTTGTATACGGTCGTCGGGCTCGACTAGTGCATGACAGATCGGGCTCGAAACACGAGGGATTGAAGACCGACCCCGAGTCTCATCGAACCAGAACACGAGGTCAGAATATCCGTCCGAAAAACATTGAGTCCATGACCCCGGAATCAACTCTGATCTCGAATAAGCTTGAGGAAACACAACTGGTATAACCAACAAAAGACCAAAATAATGGAATACCGATATATCTGTAACCGGCCGGATATCACAGCGGGAATCTCAGCACATATAAATGAGGAACCGACAAATCAGCAAACCAGGAGATTTTTACCTTTTATAGAATTGTACCTAAAGTAGGACTCCAGTACAATATAAAGGGGGTCTGATTACTTATAAAGCATATTATAACACGCATCCCAAAGCAATATATTATTATTTTTAGTTCTTATTATTCTCTTTTAATTTTGTTCTAATATCGATAAAAGCACTTTTGGCTCAAGGGTGGCTAACCTTCCAAGGCTAAGACTGTTCAATTTGTGTGGTTTGCATTTACTTTCCCATTGTTTATTTCAATTTCAATATGATTTATCACTATTGTATCAAGTTAGATCATGTATCCTTAAAACTACATATAAATTCAATTGTTATCCGATTTTGAGGGTAAACAGTTTGGTGCCCACCGTAGGGCTAAGGATAAAGTGGTTATTTGATACAAATCTCCATAACACACACTACTTTACACTTACGCTTTGAAGTGTCTTTGATTCCAGGTCAAAACACAAAATGTCAAACTCTCAATCAACACCCCTAGTCCCTACATCCGATCATCACGGTGAAAATAACAACATAGCGCCCGGTAACGAGATACTGCATGCTGATCCCGTCGAAATTCCGGTCGCATACCCAATTGACGCTAATTCACATGTGGCTATCAACACGAACCTGCCACCCGATCCTGAAAATAGCGTCCGTGGTGGAGCTTGATCAACAACTCAAAATACGCAAAACATTGGTGGATACATGATCAATTTAAGGGTGATCTTCGAAATGTTGCAAACTCAACAAGCGGCGACAACCTAGTTATAAAACCAAAGCCGCGCACCGAGTAGAGTCGAGCTTGATCCACCCCGAGAAGTTACCCGCAGGGACGAACCGGTTGCAGAAAGATCTAACGAGAGAGAATCGGGGACTATCCCCGAGATCATAAAAATGCTCGAGGAACTGACAAACGAGTGGAGTCGGGGGAAAAGAAAATCGAAGCTAATGACAAAAAAATAAATACCTATAATTCCAAGGTAGACCAGATCCCAAGAGCACCGCCGATATTGAAAGGCCTGAATTCCAAGAAGTTCGTGGAAAAACCTTTTCCTCCGAGTGCGGCTCCGAAGCCAATCCCTAAGAAATTCCATATGCCCGAGATACCTAAGCATGACGGAACGACCAACCCACCTCTTATATGTGTGCCATCAAAGGGAACGACTCGGAGGACGATGAGATCGAGTTTGTTCTGCTGAAGAAATTTGGAGAGACCCTGTCAAAATGAGCTATGATATGGTATCAGAACTTACCTCCTAATTCTATTGACTCATTTGCTATGTTTGCAGATTCTTTCGTGTGAAAGCACACGCTGGTGCCATCAAGGTCGAGGCCAGGAAATCGGACCTTTTCAAAGTAAAGCAAAAAGATAACGAGATGCTCACAGAGTTCGTGTCCAGGTTCCGGATGGAACGGATGGACCTACCGCTGGTTGCTGATGATTGGGATGTTCAAGCTTTCACTCAGGGACTCAATATTCAAATCTTGGTGGCTTCACAACAGTTAACGTAGAACCTAATAGGATATCCAGTCGTTACCTGGGCCGACGTGAACAACCGATATAAATCAAAAATTAAAGTCAGAGATGATCAACTTGGGGCCCCTTCGGGGTCTGTTTATCATGTCAGAACCGTTGATAGAGCCAAGAGAGACATTTACCGTGAACCAAGATCTAGCAGGGATCGCTATCAACCGTACGATGAGGATCGAAGAGGTAACGGATCTGGGAGAAATCTAATAAGAGGCGAAAGGAGAAAGGATCGAGGCCAACACAATCAGGGACTCATGAGTAAAAACAGCTTCGACAGGCCCGTCGGGCCTAAGGAAGTACCGAGGTTATCATAATACAACTTTAACATTGACATTGTCACCATCATATAAGCTATCACACGTATCTAGGACACCAAATGTCCTTGACCGTTACAATTCGATTCGTCCTAGATGGATCATAACCAGATGTGTAAATATCACGGCACTCACGGTCACAGAACATAGGATTGACAATAATTGAGAGAGAAAGTAGCTTGATTATTCAACAACGGGCATCTTCGAGAATTCCTGAGCGACCGAGCAAAAAATCATTTCAGGGATTGAGATTCTAACAAGCAGGACGATCAAGAAGAACCTCAACACGTCATTAACATGATTATCGTTGGTGCCGATGTTCCTCAGGGGCCAATAATGAAATGTACCAAAATATCCATCACATGGGAGAAACGGACTCGATATAACATACTGGAAGGAACCTTGTCTTTCAACGATGAGGGTGCGGAAGGAATCGTGCAGCCCCACAATGATGCACTAGTAATATCTGTACTTATAAATAAATCCCGAGTTAAACGTGTGTTAATTGACCTAGGTAACTCCGCCAATATCATCTGATCGAGGGTCGTGGAGCAGCTCGGTCTACAAGACCAAATCGTGCATGCAGTCCTAAATCTAAACAGGTTCAACATGGCGTGTGAAACTACTAAGGGCGAGATAATGTTACTAGTAAACACCGTTAGGACCATCAAGGAAACTAAATTTTATGTGATCGAATGAGACATGAGGTACAATGCTTTATTCGAAAGGCCATGAATCCACAACATGAGGGCAGTGACCTCGACGCTGCATCAGGCACTGAAATTTCCAACACCTAGCGGAGTCAAGACAGTCTATGATGAACAACCGGCTGCCAAGGAAATGTTCGCGATCGAAGAGGTGATAACGACATATACAATCTATACATCGAAGGATCCGAATCAAATGGTAGAAAAACAGGGCCAAATAGCAATCACTGATACCAGCCTCGAAAAATTCAGAATCACGAGGGGAAGGCGATGATGATGATTACAGGGTTCCCAGATCTTTTATAGCCCCCAATGATTTTGACGCCACCAAATTGACGATCGAGGAGCTGGAACAAGTCATATTGAGAGAACATTTTCCCGATCGAAAGGTATACCTGGGCACGGGGTTAAGCCCCGAGCTCAGGAAAAAACTCATTCAATTTCTTATAATTAATGAAGATTGTTTCTCTTTGTCTCACCTTGACATGACAGGGATCCCGCCAAAAATAACCACTCACAAGCTAATCTTGGACCCAAAGTTCCATCTAGTCAAGAAGAAGAGGAGACCTCAGTCTGAGATCAAGCATGTTTTTATCAAGAACGAGGTATCTGAACTCCTTAAAATAGGGTTTATTCGGGTGGTTAATACCCGAGTTGGTTAGCAAATGTAGTGGTAGTCCCTTAAAAGGGGAATAAACTAAGAATGTGTGTATACTATAAATATTTGAATAAGGCATGTCCCAAAGACTCTTATCTTTTGCCCAACATCGACCGTATGATTGATGCCATGACCGACAACGAGATCCTCAGTTTTCTCGATGCCTATTATGGGTACAAGCAAATATGGATGGACCCGGGTGATCATGAAAAAACCTCCTTCGTCACTAAATACGGCACATACTGTTATAACGTGATGTCGTTCATATTAAAAAATGCTGGTTTCACTTACCAACGCCCAGTAAACTGGATGTTTGAGGAACAAATAGGAAAATCAATGAAATTTTACATTGGCGACATGTTGGTTAAGTCTCTACAAGCAGAGTACCATTTAAAACATTTGCAGGAAACCTTCAACATATTGAAGCAATACAATATGAAGCTGGACTCGAAAAATGTGCATTTGGAGTTGGGTCGAGTAAATTCCCTGGATTCATGGTATCCAACTAGAGAATCAAGATCGATCCCGATAAAATCAAAGCCATCGAAGATATCACGATCATGGATAACACGAAGGTCGTGCAAAGACTAACCGGACGCATAGCCACCCTGGGATGATCCATTTTGAGGTCGTCCGATAAGAACCACCGATTTTTCGCACTATTGTAGAAGAAAAATATCTTCTCATGGACCCTGGAATGTCAACAATCTTTGGAGGAACTCAAACGGTAACTATCGAGCCCACCGCTGCAACTTGGCAATTTCAGAGATAGCGGTAAGTGGAGTCATGGTCCGGGAAGAGCAAGGTACACAATTTTCCAATTTACTATGTTATCAGGACCCTAGGTGAGGCTGAAACTAGGTACCCTCACCTAGAAAAATGGGCGCTCGCTTTGCTAAGCGCCTCTAGGGAGCTAAAATATACTTCCATTGTCACCCTATGTATGTCGTAACTACTTACCCGTTGAGGAACGTTATGCATAAGCCCGAGCTCTCGGGTCGGGTTGCCAAATAGGCCATGTAAATAAGTGGGTACGATATTGAATACCGACCCCGGACGACCATTAAGTCTCAAATCTTGGCAGATTTTGTGGCCGACTATACGCAGGCCCTAATACCCGAGGTTGAAAGAGAGTTATTAATTAACTCAGGGACTTTCTCAGGAATCTGGACCCTCTTTACGGATGGCGCCTGAAACGCAAAAGGGTCTGGACCTGTTGTGTACATCCGCCCAAACTATTGCGGGGTACTTGATTAAGTTCTGCTTCAGCTGTTTTGAAGCTATCGAGCTTTGCTCATTCAAGACTTGAGTGAAAGCTTGTACCGCCCAATCGTCGGAGACTGATGGTAATTCCATTCGTTCCAATTGAAAGCGGGACAAAAACTCCCTTAATATATCATTCTTCCTTTGTTTGATTTTTAAAACATCAGATTTCCTTGTAGCGACCTTGATGGCACCAACATGTGCTTTCACAAAAGAGTCTGCCATCATGGCAAATAAATCTATCGAGTTCGAGGGCAGGTTATGATACCACATCACGACCCCTTTGGATAGCGTTTCTCCAATTTTTTTCAATAGAACGGATTCAATCTCTTCATCTATTAGGTCGTTCCCTTTTACATCACAAGTATAGGCAGTAATGTGCTCATTGGGGTCCGAGATTCCACTGTACTTCGGGAGATCGGGCATTCTGAATTTCTTCGGGATAGGCATCAGAGCTGCACTTTACGGGAATGGATTTTGCATGAACTTTTTTGAATCTACACCCTTTAGTATCGGGGGTGCGCCTGAGATCTGATCGACCCTCGAGTTGTAGGTCTCTACTTTTTTGTCGTTAACTTCTACCTTTTTTTCGCCCGATTCAATCCTCTTTGTAAGGTCTTCGAGCATCTTCATAATGGCGGGGTCGGCTGTTGACCCATTATTGCTCGATATTTCCGGTGCCTGTTCGACTCGAGGAGCCATTTCTGGTGGTGCTGTGCTTGGGGTTCTCTGATGGCTTTGTAGCTGAGCAATAGCCACCTGTTGTGCCTGCAAAATCTCAAAAATGACATGAAGACTAACTTCCCTTTCCCTTTGAGCAGGAGATCCATATGCTTCATGTTGGTCTCCTTCACGCACACTTCCGTCTGTATGAGAGCTCACATCGATATGTTGAGCATTGCGTGAGCCTTCATCAAGAGGAATTTGCAATGGTGCCCCTAGCTGCGCCATTCTCTCCGTGGTCCTCAGGACCATTGTTTTCATGTGCGTTAAATGAGTTAAACATTTCCTGACCTGAAATTGAAGATTCTTGGGAAAGAAAAAGTGTGAAGAATAGCTTGTATTTTGAGAAAACCAGCACTAAAACAATCACTATTATTTTTAGCCCCACGGTGGGCGCCAAACAGTTTACCTAGAAAGCGGTAATTACAATTATATTTGATTATGAGGTTCTAAAAATACATGATCTATTTTAATACCGGTTGTTTAGGCAATATATGCTGAATGAGAAGTGATAAAATAAGATAAGAGCAAAAGGAGACGAGATTACGCAAACCGGGCAATGAAAAGACCGGTCTCGAGGGCGATCGGAAAGGGCCTCAAGGTCGAGCTTTAGAAGCTTGACGAGGGGCTATCGATAACGGTATAACAATGTTGAGGGCCTTAAGAACGACCTATTTACAATTAATAACAAGTAATAAATGAATAATAACTCAAGAACACAATAAATGAGAAGCAATGAATCAATGAAGCAATTGTAGAGAATGTTTAGTTAGAGGACAAATGATATTTTTGTTCTTGTATTAAATATCATGTATATTACAAAGTGACAAGGATCCCCTTTATATATGAGTGGAAATCCCTATATAGTACATGTGTAATTAATGCAAAGAGATATGGCTGGTACAACCATTTAATGTCACGGTACAGACTTGTACTATTTTGTGTATTTTGTCATCTTTAACCACGTGCCTCTTGGGAATTTCCCGCCTTTCAACGTTGATCTTCGATTTGCGCTGCCTCGAGATCGAGGGCCTTTGATATGTCCCCTCGATGCCGAAACTCGAATCTTCGAGCCTTCTGAGTGCCGTAATGACCGTATGCTATATCTAAATCGCTTTAGTATTTGTGACTTACAGATCGGATTAGTATTTGCGTATATATATGCGACTTACAAATCGTATTTGTCTTTGCGACTTATAAATCCCGTTTATTATTTAATCGTGGTTGTTATTTTCGACTTATAAATTGCTCTCCCATTTGCGGGTTCTGCCTTTTAAAAACCGTTTGGTTTCCGTTATCCTAAAAATCATTGTATTTTTACAAGACTGTTCGCTGCCTTCCAATATCTAACTTTGTAGTTAGTAACAATCAAAATTCTCAATTACACCAATTCATATGTCGAGCAGAGAAACCTCAACTCCAGGTAACTGCGATCGGCTGTACACGGCCTTAACTGGTTGCCACCGGCGGTTCGCGGCGGGCAGGGAGAGGGAATTGGCATGCCGCCACATAAACCGGTCATTTGCAGAGTGTATGGTGGCAGCCATATGTCCAGCCGAATCGGACGCCGTGCGCAGCCTCTGCTCCAGTGGCGGCACCGCCCTCAAACGCCGACAGTGTCGGGAGGCCCAGCTGTCTCTTTCCGTCTGCCTCGCATCCCATCAGGACCTTTCCTGAATTGGGAAGAGAAATCACAAGGCTTTTTTATTTAATTATTTTGTTGGGGTTTCCATTGTAATTTTCCATTTTTCGTATATCTTAGACATAAATATCTGATGATGTTAAATAATTGAAAAGAAAAAGAGATTACATTGCTAGAGCAAAAAAAATTCCACTTTCTAATAATGCAAAAAATAAAATAAATTTAAGTTCTGCGAGTGATTCAATTTGAGCTATTTTTTTTTTCCACTTTCAATTTAAGTATGCTCTTTTCCATTGATAACAAAACTAAATGATGAAAGAAAACAAACAGAATAAGAAAAATGAGTGGGAACATTGGATACTTATTGATTAGCCTTTTAAAAAGAAAAAGAAATTGTGCATATTATACCTTAAATCTTCCTAATTATGTTAAGGGAATTCAACATAATTCAATTGAACTGCTTCCTTATCTTTAGCTCTCCGTTCTTATAGTCATAACTAGGGGTGAAGCCGAACGGGAAAGTCGTAACAAATCGAAAAGTCAAACTAAATCGATTAAAAAATCCGATTAGGTTTGATATTGAGTTAAAAAATCCTAATCAAGCCGACATATAAATATATAATTTTTATATATACTTTTAAGACTTTTTATAGATTTTTTTTTAAAAATGTCTAAAAATATTTGTAATTCTTTTATGGGATATATATTTAGTAAATATGAAGTGCTCCATATTTATTAACTTTAAATAATGTGTTATATAATCACTTTCTTATCAAGCGTTAGTGAAATTCGTCAATCACTTTGTTCTTCCATATTTATATATCAAGATCTATTAATGCTTATATCTTTATGAAGTTTGAAATTTTATTTTGATAATTTAATATTAAATAGAACATATCATTATATAGGTTCATACTTATTTTTATGTTTAATTATTAAATTCGGTTAATCTTAAAAGTGTACATCAACGTAAAATAATTGTCAGACGACTAAAAATAACTATCACGTGTTATTAAAGAAATTCTTCCTTAGCAATGTTGTATTAGATCATATATGTGTCATTTTAAATTTTTTTTACGAAATATATATTTACTAATAAAAAAATTAATAAAATAAGATTGAAATAATGTTTGAATAACAAAAAAAACCGAAAGCCTTACAAAACCCGATAAAACCGAATCGATATATTTGATTTGATTCTATTTTGAAAAAAGTCGAACCAACCTGATTTATGTACACTCCTAATCATAATTGCAAAAGCTTTTCGCTCGAAAGCACACACGTCATAACTTTGTTTGCATAAAGAGACCGTTAATGCACATTTTGTCATAATTTGGGAAAGTTTGACGAGCTGGCGGCGGATCCAGGATTTCGAATTTATGAGTTCCTATATCAATCTTAAGTAAATATGCAATAGGTAATTGGGTTTACAATCAAATATTTATAGATATTTAGTGAATATTTTAAATACATATACAAGGTATGTAAAAAAGCTGCTGGATTTACTGAACCCACATATAATAAGCTGGATCCGTCCCTAATTATAACTTATGTGACAAATTCAAAAAATATATTAGAAAGTTTTGTCGGTCTGTTAAGGCTTACATTCCACAATTAAAAAAAAAAGTATTTTTCTTTGTTAGCTATTCGATTAGCATAATTCAAAAAGTGTCATTTGCTAATTTCTTCAAAAAAAGAAAAGAAAAAAGAAGTAAGGCATCTTTAGTAAAGGGAAAAAATGAAAACAACATAACTTTTAAATTGTTGAAACTATAACCTATACAATTATATTTGTTAGTAAGCTAATTACTCTACAAATTCAGGTTGATTTAATATTTTAAAACCTTAATGTTGTTTTCTCAAAATACAATATGCTACAAAATAGGAGGAGTTTTTATAATAAGTAATGAAAAACTGGAAATTCCTGGCGCTATTTTCCAGTTTCCCTCATTCAAAGAGCCCTTATAAGTTTCCCTCCTTCGCTTCCTTCTCCATTACACTATTCTCTATTCCCCCAATGGCTTCTTCATCCACAGCTCTCCACATAATCGACGATGACGACGTACGCTATTTCCCTCCCTATTTCTCTCTCTATCTCTCTATGTGTGTGTTTCCTTTGTTTTCAACTACTAACCCTCATGCTATTTTTCTACAGGAATTTGATTGGGACTTAGCTGTGAAAGAAATCGATGGGGCTTTAGAAGCAACAGCAAATTCCAACAGACCATTTTCTTCTAATTTTGCTTCTACTTCTTATTCAAATCACCAAATTAAGGAAACCCATAAATACCCATTTGTTTCTTCTTCTAGACAATCCACACTTGATAAATTTTTCCAAAATTCCACCAAACAGGACAATCGAAATGGACTCGGACAAAATAACGAAAATGACTTTGAATCTTGTGGGCCCAGTGAATCATTTCATGGGCCTAGTGATGTTAAGATTGATCCGGAGGCTGCAAAAACTTGGATTTTCCCAGGTTCTTTTTTTCACTTTTTTTTTGTTATACTTCATCAATATACTCCAGAACCCACTAGTGCGATTCTACTGGGTTGTTGTTGTTGTTAGGTCATCACTATCCTGTTTAACTTTATTTTTTTTTACATATTAATGTTCTATAGAAGTCAAATAGTGTCAGCATTTACCAGTGTTTTGCTTTATGTTTCACGGATTCTTCATTTGACTTGATGTACGTGTCCCCAATGAGATACTGTAATATTTATGATCCCAATTAAAATAAACTTAGATAAAAGCTGAATGTGTCTGTACTCATCGTACACGTAGGTTTGGCAGTTAGTAGTTGATTGGGCTTTTTAAGAATTAATGTATACTTCCTACATTCCAATTTATGTGAAGAAAGAAGATTTCTGAAACTTGGGTCTAAATTAAACCATAAGTATCTGTGTGGCTAAAAATCGTCCTCGTTAAGGGTAAAATGAAAAGTGTATTGTTAAAATTGTTTCTAAATATAGAAATGTGTTTGGACAAACTAAAAAGGAAATACCATCACATAAATTGGGACGTGAGGAGTACCATTTTTTGTGACTCAAGGGGATGACTGAGTGGTTTAGGTGTACTAATACAACTTGGAGAGCCCATGTTCGAATCTTAACTACAATACTCAGCAGTATCTTCTCATCCTTGATGAGTAGGTTGACCTGCCAACTGTGCTTATGGGGGCTATAGTAGGCTACCAAACGAATTAGTCGAGGCCCGTATATGTTGGTCGACCTCTATGATTATCAAAAGAAAGGAAAAAAAGGAGCAAAACCATGTGTATTTTATCTTGATTAATCTATTGTTATCCTTATACCACAACATAGCAATGTGGGAATAGGTGAAAATCATTTTATGTTGCTTTTAGGAAATAGTTATAATTTTGTTTGTGAAGTGCCACTGCCTTTTTTTCTCTTTTCCTTTTCAGACCATTTTGTTAAATTTTAAGCATGCTATCTCTGTGCTCTAACATGAGATTTAGGGAAATGGCCAATATTGACTAGTTATGCTGTTTGAATGAAACTTTTGCATGGATACTCATAAGCTCTATGATGTAACTATCACTATCTTTTATATAAAGCACTCTAGTAGTTTCTTGGAATGAAGATTCATGTTCATTTAACTTTATTTTTCCTGCAGTCAATTTCGATCGTCGTGATTATCAATTTTCTATCATCCAGACTGCTCTTTTTAGCAATACCTTAGTGGCATTACCCACAGGACTTGGGAAGACATTTATTGCTGCTGTTGTAATGTATAATTATTTCAGGTGGTTCCCAGAAGGTAATGCAGTGCTACATCTATCGTATTTCTTATTCTTTTAAACCTGTCACATACTATTTCCGGTAACTACTTTCATCATGTCTCCACATCGAAGAGCTAGTTTTGAGAAGCAAGATTAATCTCAACTGACTCTGCTGAAATTTTGAGCTATAAAAAAATTACAAGTAGGTGATCTAAACATAGGAGTTTTCTCCCCATCCCAATAAACTAAACCTACATTAACCTCCACATTTATGTAGAGTAAACTATTGATAAACTGGGAAGTTTAAGTAATGGTTTAAATCATGAAATGGTTAGTCAGTAGTGTGTCATTGGTACTTTGCTTTCCTCTTATTCTTGTTGGGTGGTTCAGATGGACTTCAACCTTCTTTCCCAACCAAACTCAAAAGGGTTGTATCACATCGAGATGGCGATTCATTTTCCGCCCCAATGAGATGGGAGGTACTAAGCCCCTATTCTGTTGCTGGTAGATCTAATGGGATCCTGGACATGAAAGATCCCAGCCTGGAGAAATGCATGATTCCATGGCGGTTCATGGGATGGATGTTCGCATTCCCCTCCTCCTGATCTAACACTACCTCGTTCATCCAGATGCCAAATGAAGTCGAACAAGTGTGATATGGGTAGTTCTATAGCATATTTAGGTTCCCATGCTTTCTTTTCCCTCTGTCCTCTATTTCTTGATGACATCTTTTACAATTTCAACTCTCATGCATCCTGTATAGTAACAAAGAACGAAAAGATTTGTTTTGAAATACGTGCTAAGAACTTAAGATGCAGAAATCCCCATAGATACCAAACACCCACTGCTATATGAAGCGAAAGAGCAAGTTAATAAATTCATAATATATGAACAAATGAACCTCGAGCATTATGATTCATAGACTTCAATTGTTAAGCTCTTACTGTTGCGAATGATCATTTTGATTTAAATGGACCTCTGTCAGCAGCTAATTCTACTTGTTATATTTTGCTTTGACTTTTCATGGTATTGTTCGGAGTTCTTGTATTTTGAGTGCACAACTTATGCTAACAACTGTGAAATATTATGAGCAATATTATTAGGCTAGACACTTCATTTTATGCATTTTCAAGTTTGTGAACAAAGGAAATTTTGTTTTTTGTTCTCAAGATGCCTGAATCCTGATGAGTCCTTCAGTTACTGATGACGGTCTTGTATGTGTATATATATATGGGTTCGGCTTAGAAGATATTTTATTCCTTTGGATTAACTGTTCTGGATGGTGTCCCAATGGCAGGCAAAATTGTTTTTGCAGCTCCTTCACGCCCACTTGTTTTGCAGCAGGTGGAAGCATTGCATAAGTTTGTAGATATTCCACAAGTAAGCTAGGAGTTTTATTTGGTTTTGTATTATTACGAAGTTGTTTTTCTAATCCTGTGTCCTAAAAGAGCAAATGTACTTTTATTCATATTTTGAGACATTATTACTAAATTGATTGCAGGAGTCCACAATTGATCTGACAGGTCAAACAAATCCGTCGAGAAGAGCGAGCTTATGGAAAGAGAGACGAGTTTTCTTTGTTACTCCACAAGTGCTGGAAAAGGATATACATTCTGGTGACGTTCTTCACTCTAGCGCTTATACAATTTTAAAAGTGTTATATAGTTTTCGCGTTTTCAAGAGATTCAAGGTTTGCCCCTTCCACATGATTTGTGCTTTCATGAGAGGAAATAAAACTTAACTGCGGTGACCTATTTGAATTTTTGGATGTCAATGTGCATGCTAGAGAAGAGCGTCACTTATATTTGTATACTTGGATCACTTTAGGGTCAACAACTGTAATTGCTCTTAACAGAGGTGTTGAAAACATGTCTAAAACTTAATATATAATATATGAATTTTTTGACACCTTTTTGGAGGTACTTTCACGTAATGACTCTAACTTTCTGCAGATAATAGCTATTTAACTAACAATGAATTTTGTGATTACACCTTTCTTGTTTTGAAGAAGAATCAGATGTAATTATTTACCAGAAGCTTGAGGACACTTTTATATTAAGCATTCTAGGTTCTAATAAGAATTAATATAGGTTAATTGTTTGGCCCAAATAGAATTATTCTGCTTAAATACTATCTAAATATGCAAAAAAAAGAAAGAAGGTAGCAGACGTATCAAACATTGAAGATGTCAATCTGTAATAAGTTTAAGTATGTTTACTTGATGATAACCAATTTGAGCATATCTCGTTTAGGTTAGATAACACACAAAATGTTGTTATTTGCTTCATGGTTTTTAACAGTTTAATAACTGCTTGAAAGACCCTAGCAAGAGGGGATGAATGACCCTAGCAAGAGAGCCATCATAAAGTTAGGTCTTAGGGAATGAGGGGTGATATTGTTTGTTTTTTGGAGACAAAAATGGAAAAGGTGACAAATGGTATTGTGAGGCGTATTTGGGGTAGAAGGTGGGTGAAACATGATGCTATCCCATCTGGGGGCTTAGCAGGGGGATACTTTTATTATGGATGAGAGAAAAATTAAAGTTTTGGAGACTAAGAAAGGTGAGTTATGTATAACAGTGAGATTTTGAAATTATTGCAATGTGGTGGAGTAGGGTTTTGAGGTGAGTGTATGATCCTGGGGAGGCCTTGAAGGCGGTATTTTAGGAAGAGATAACTACTGTTATGGGAAACGGGACATTCCATGGATAGTGGGAGGGATCTCAATACTATCTGATAGCCGGGGAGAGGACAAAGTACAGTGGGTTTACAAGGGCTATGGAGGAGTTTTCGGAGTTTATCGATTACTGTTTCTTGTTTACCTTCCTTCGACACGTGCCAGATTCACTTGGTCTAGATCAGAAGACTCTTCTTCTATATCAAGTCTTGGTAGATTCTTGGTGTCCACTTCTTGGGATGAGTTGAAGGAGACATACATGGGAAAGAGTGGTAGGGTGGCCGTGGAGTAGTTATGTGGTGGTAGGGAACCCATCTTTCGACTTGTAGGAAAATTAAAGATGCTTAAGGGGGACATTAAGGTGTGGACTAGAGAAGTTTTTGGGAGGGTAGTGAAGATGAAAAGGTCATTCACGAGGTGGGGGAGTTAGAGATGGTAGAAAGGGAGAGGGATTTGGTGAAAATGGAAAAGGGAAAAGGTGAGGAAGGAGTTAAAAAAAAGAGGCAACTTCTTTGGCTATAGCTGAAAAGATTAGTTGGAGGCCAAAATCGAAGGTGTTATGGTTAGAGGAAAGGGACTCGAATACAAAATATTTCCACAAGGTTGCGGTGGCTAATAAGAAGAGAAACTAAGACTCGGTAGAGGTAAATAAAGTGGTGCATGAAGGGGAGGAGGTAGGTGAAGCTATTGTGTGTTTCTATGAACAATTGTTTATGGAGGAGGTAGATTGGAGGGTTTAGAGTTTAAACAAATAGGGGAGGAGAAAAGTGGATGGTTAGAGAGGACTATTGGGAAAGAGGAGGTGAAGAAGGCGATTGAAAGTTGTGTAGGGCATAAAGCTCCTGGACCAGGCGATTTCACCTTGGTACTTTTCTAGCAGTATTAGAAACTATCACCACTTACGAGATTATGGGGGAGTTCGAAAAAAGTCTCAATGGCTCTTTCATTATCATCATTCTGAAAGAGAGGGAGCATCAAGTATAAAGGATTATAGACTTATTGGTCTAGTGGAGAACATCTATAAGATTATATCCAAAATGCTTTTCAAGAGACTAGAGAAGGTCTTGGATGAGACAGTATCTACATCGCAAAATGCTTTTATGGAAGGTAGACAAATTTTAGATGCATCATTGGTGGCTAATAAACTGGTTGATTCAAGAAGAAAGAAAGGGGAACCGAGGACTTTGTGTAAATTGGATCTTGAGAAGGGCTATGATCATGTTAATTGGGAGTTCCTTGACTTTATTACCCCCTCTGTTTCAATTTAGATGACAACTTTCCTTATTAGTCAATTCTAAAAAGAATGACACATTTCTACAATTGAAAATTGTTAGTTTATAGTAGCTGTGAGAAAGCACGGGAGAAAATAATATGTTATATCTTCTTTATACAATGATACAATGA
>ML432758.1:0-78406 GCA_005239525.1 Nicotiana knightiana
TCAGACTTGTATTTAGCACTCTTATAGATAGTTCGTGAGTTTGTGACTCCAGGTTTTGGAAAATTTATGCGTCGTTGTATTATGTTGTCCTTACTTAGTTTTGAAACCATATTTATTTCTGTTGTTTAATTGTGAACCATTTTAGTTTATTCTGTTAAATCGATGTTTTTTTTTCACGCTATAACTGTACACGTTGACTTGTCTAGAGGGTTCAACGTTAGACACCATCATGGCCCGATGGTGGGATTTCGGGGCGTCACTGATGTTATCGGACTTCAATTTTGGTTTTGAGACCTTGGATCGGTCCTAATAGGTGGAACTTGTGTGCAAAGTTTGGTTGTAATCAGAGTATCTAAGTGTGATTCGGGCGCATACAACGAAGTTGGAATGTTTGAAAGTTAAGAAATGAATTTTATCGCTGATTCTTGGTTTTGTTGTTATTTTGACATTTTGAGTCTTGGGACAAGTTTTTAGGAAGTATATGGAATTTTTAGAGTGGTTGGATGGGGTCCCGGGGGGGGGGGGGGGGGGGGGGATCGAATGTGACTTGGAGTTGTTTCGAACCATTTTGGTTGAGTTTGGAACAATTGATGTACTAGTGCACTATAGTGCTTCGCGATCACAGAGCATATTTCGCGATTTCGGAGAATAATTTAGACAACTGGACTTTGTTCATCGCATTCGCAACATAAGGTCGCAATCGTGTAGGCTTATAGGCCGGTGGTCACCGCATAGCATGGAAAGGTTCGCGCTCGCGGAGAGGAAGAGACTGACTGGGGGCTGGTCTTCGTGTTCGTGATGGACAGGTTGTGTTCACAGAGGAGTGGGGATGGATGGCTTTCATTATCACATGGGTACTTCCGTGATTGTGTAGAAGGAATGTCAGGCAATAGAATTTTGTGCTTCGCGATTGAATCACGATCCCGAAGGATACCTCTTGGCAGACGATTTAAATTGTGAATATTGGGATTTTGCTCATCCTCTTATATTTTTACCCTTAACTTGGAGAGGGAACATTTTTCAAGGAGGTTTTCATGCATGACAAGAGGGTAAGTGATCGATACTTGTTGTGATTATATTTCAAGAATATACATGGATTTCTAACCCCTAAAATAAGAAATTAAAGTGTAGAAATTTGAGATTTTGGTATGAACTTAAAAGAGTGATTTTGGGGATTCTGAACATGAAATTGGACCCCGATTTGGAATCTAATTATATATTTGTAATCGTGGGATTATGGGTGAACTATATCTACGATCAATTTCAGACTTCAGGCCCGGGGCTCCGAGGTTGACTTTTTAATTTGGTGTTGGATTTGAAAGAAAAGATGATTTTTGTTGATTAAAGTTTGCCGGGAGGAGGTAAGTCTCTTGTCTATCCTTGTAAGAGGTAATTGTCTTCATAGATGATCTGTTTGCTACTTGTTATTGAGTTAGAAGTCTCGTATATGTGAGGTGACGAGCGTGTATGAGTAGCTAGGTTATGACTATATCCGGTAACATTTGGCTTATGATTATGCCTTGTTTGGACTATATGAACTTATTATCGATATTTAATTGATTCTATGACTACTTAATAACTCGTACTTATGTCTTTGAAGCATGGTTAAGTTTATGACTTTTTAAATTGGCATAATGAATTATTTCTCCATATGACCTTTCTTATTAAGCGATAGCTATATACTTGTCTTATTTGATTCATGATTTGGTGGTTACATAGCTTAATATATTCATGTTGAATATTATGAAAAGACCTTTGAATGTTAAGAATTGCTTACTGAACTGTTGAGACAAAACTGAATTATATGATAAGTCATAGCTATTTTGTCACGATCCAAAATCCTACCAAAGGTCGTGATGGCGCCTAACCCGCTCCCTAAGAAAGCCAACACTCAACAACAATAATAGAATCAAATTATTAACCCATTAACCTTTTTATGATATAAATAACCAATGCAGAAATAAATTTTAATTCAATAACATAAATATATAATCAATGACTGGGTCTAGACATGACCATAACTGTCTAACAAACGCCCAAAATTCGTTGTCACTACATCAAGAACATCTAATAAGAGCAACTAGAACCGACTTAATAAATACATCTATCCGAAAATGAAATGCATAAATAGAAATAGATAAGTAGGGAATGGCGATTCATGTGTTGCGGATCAGATCAAGCATCTCACCATGAAGTCTCCGATAACAGACTCCTACTCCGCTCAAAGGGTACTACAAATAAGAGTCTCATAACCTGTACAAAATATGAAAAAGCATAATATGAGTACAAAATCACAGTACTCAATAAGTATCAAGTCTAGAATCAAAGAAGTAGTGGTGAGGGGTCGTTATCGACATTTACCAGCAACTCAAAAGCATAAGAAACATAAGTAGAGCATGGAATAAAGCTTGATATCAGTAATTGGGTAGTCCAATAAAAACTCAATAAAATCGGAACTTCAATATGATTTTTAGATAAGGAGATGGAATACAATATCAATTACCTCAGTTTTTTTTATAATCATGATAAGAGTCAATCAACGTTGACATATAATGTAAGAGCCACTGCATGAGCCTAAGCTACCAATGCATGCTCAAACAAGGGGGATATAACAATACGAGTTATCTCAATCCTTCAATATCATAGTATGAGTTAGTGTGTGTGTGTGTGTATATATACATAACAATACGAGTTATCTCAATCCTTCAATATCACAGTATGAGTTTGTGTGTGTGTGTGTATATATACATATATATATATATATATATATATATACATATACATATATATGTAAGAGTCATTGCACGAGCCAAAGCTTCCAATGCATGCTCACAATCCAATACCAAATCTAATACCGTTATATCGTGTAACTCGATCTACTCATTATACCGTTGCACCGTGCCACCTGATCCATTTACAAGATCATATATAATCAATATCCGCTCACAATATCTATGATGCAGAAGTTCTCATCTTTTCACAATATATAACTCTCCAATTCATGAATATATGCATGAAGGAATATAATTACAAGGCACCAGATCATATGTAAGAGCCATTGCACGAGCCAAAGCTTCCAATGCATGCTCACAATCCAATACCAAATCTAATACCGTTATATCGTGTAACTCGATCTGCTCATTATACCGTTGCACCGTGCCACCTGATCCATTTACAAGATCATATATAATCAATATCCGCTTACAATATCTATGATGCAGAAGTTCTCATCTTTTCACAATATATA
This sequence comes from Nicotiana knightiana, assembly GCA_005239525.1. NCBI lineage: Eukaryota > Viridiplantae > Streptophyta > Magnoliopsida > Solanales > Solanaceae > Nicotiana > Nicotiana knightiana. The sequence continues at coordinate 3,248 of ML432758.1, forward strand.
ACTCTCCAATTCATGAATATATGCATGAAGGAATATAATTACAAGGCACCAGATCATAACAGTAAAATTGCAAATAAAAGCCTATACGGCTAAAAAACAGATACAACTAATAATGTAATTCAATAAGAAATTTTGCATTCAACCGTATTTTCATAATATTTAACATGAATATATTAAGCTATGTAACCATCAAATCATGAATCAATAAGATAAGTGTATGACTATGGCTTAACAAAGAAGCTAAAAATGGAAAAATAATCATCTATGCCATAGTTCAACAAGTCATAACCTTAAGCATGCTTCTAAGACACAATTACAAGTCATCACATTGCTGCAGAATCAATGAAACTAGAACAAAAAGTTCACATAGCCTAACAAGGCATAATCATAAGCCAAACTTACCGAATATGGTCATAACCTAGTGTTGATACTCAATTTTTTCTAAAATATTTTAAAAAATTGCACATGTACCTTCAAAATCATGCATTAACAACGATTGGCATTTTCCCACAATTTTCCTATATTTTATTAATTTATCTAGCATTTTATTTTCAATAAATAATTATAAAATTGTGTCACAAACGATTTCCAAACATTTGTTGTTATTATTTATATTTATGGCCTTATTAAGTCCAAATTATCCCATAATTAGCAAACTGGCACCTTTTGGCTATAATTGCAATAACCTTGCAATTGTAGCCCAATCATATAATTTTGAACCATTTTCCCACCAGAAATTAATCATTTGTATTTTTAAAATACTAAATAATCTTTTTAAAATTATTTTATATGCATGAAATTTATTTTTTATGATTATTAGTTATTTTATAAATTATTTTAATTAATTTGGATTGGGTATTTAAATAGCCTATTCTATTTCGATTCTAGCCTAAATAAAACCAACCCACCTGATTAAACAAGCCCAAATACCCCAAGCCCAATTCCTAAATCTACCTAGACCCAATTCCCACTTAATCTGGACCGTTGATTATTTCGGATCAACGGACCAAATTCATCCTTTCCTAATTTAACCTAAGAGACTACCCCTCCACACCTCTCATTTTCCTCACACACCCGCCGTCACTCCTCTCTTCTCTCTCAAATTCTCTCAACCAAACCCTAGCTCTCAAGCGCCGTCACGGGCATAAACTCCACCTCGTGATGTTTCTATGCATTCTCCGGCCAGTCCTGGCCTTCTACACTCCGTGGCTCTTCGATTTTATGAATCCTTGAAAGGGTTTCAAAGGATTCCGACCGGTTCTGGTTTGAATCTGTGTTTAACGGCATGTCTTAGGCCACTTTTCGTTTGTAAGTAATGATCTCGCCTTGTTTTTGTTACGAATCAATGGTTTCTAAACCCAAGTTCTCATCTCTGCTATGTTTTCTAAAGAAATCCTAGTCTATTATCTTCGATCCTTTCCAGATCTGTATAGATCTTAAGAGAATCAAGCACTACTATATGTTCTTTGAAAACTTCTGGTTTTAAATGATTATTCTGATTTTCTCTAAACTAGGGTTCATCCCAAAATTGTTTTGCAAAGGTCTTTCTGACTTCTAAGTGTTTAATCGATTCTCGTTCATCTTTGTGACTGATTTGTGCAAAGAAATACTTAAACCTGGTTGATTTTGTGCGATACTCTGCTTTTTTCTAAACTCTGATTCGATTGTGGGTACTTTCTGTGTTAACAGTCATATTACTTTGCTCTATTTTTTGACCTAAGCATGCTTTCTTTGCCAAATCCATTACTTTGTGGTTTTGTCCTATTAATCTCTATTCGGGTTTGAATCTGTATTTTTATGAGGTTTACTTAGTTCAGTTTCTATTTATAGAAGTTGAGTAGTTCTTTCGGAAATCAATGTTATTTTAAAAGTTTTGGCTGATTGATTCACTCTGTTAGAGATTCATGTGCGTAATTCTTGATTGTTTCCTTGTTTATGACCTTAATTTGGTCCTTTGCTGATTGTTTTACATGGCATGATTGGGGTTCTTTCTTTAATTAGGCCCTTGTATTACCGTTTGGTCAAGGAGTCTGTTCTGAACTCCCTTATTTGGTTTGAACTTCTTGCCTTAATTAACGCCTATTATTACTGTTTGGCCAATTTTGCCTTAATTAAAGGAGTCTATTCTGAACTCCTTCACGTGATTGAATCCTATGATTGCCTGATGATTGATTTCTGTTTCTATTACCTTATTTTTTCTATTCTTAAACTACTATATATACACTCTTATTTTTTACCTCTCACACACACAATTCACTGAGAACACATGAACACACTAGTTCAAACTCTATCTCTCACACTCAAAGCTTTCTGCTCTCTTTCTGTGTTACTTACTATTATTTTGAGTTAGCCGGCTGCAAGCCAAGGATAACTATTGTGATCTTTTGTCCTTCACTTTTGTGTTTACTGTCTTCTTTACTGGTATGTTCTGATTTCAATTCAAGACCCAAAACAATATGCTTCTTTTACTGCTTCAGTTTATCATATTTCTATCTGTGGTTTTGTTGTTCAACCTACAACTAATATGTCTACTTTACTGCTTTATCATCATGCTTCTGAATATGTCCAACCCCCTTTGTAGTATACACCAGTGTAACTCTTTCTTACTTATGTTTTCCCTGATTTCCATCATGAACCTTTTTGTGCAAAGCAGTTAGCTATCCTAAGTTGTCTGATCCTGTGTTGGTTCTGAGATTCATAATATGCTGATTCCCTAAACCCCTATAAGAATTTTCATGCTCCTGTAACTATGTGTGCACTACATGTGCTCTATGTGTCTCCAATCCCCATCACCCCTGGGTGTAGATTTGTTCTTCTTGTTTTGGTTCTGTGCTCTTTAAGTATTGCTGAGTTTGGTTTTGGCTCTATGTTTTATCTGTAGTTGTTTAATTATATAACTCTCTCTTTTCAAAAGTTGTTTTACTGAATGGCTCCCTCTTTTATTTCACAAAACTGTTGCAAGCAAGTCTTTTTTAACACTGTTTTCTTACTAAAACCTTTTCAAAACTATATCAAACACTCTCACTCTACTCTTAGGTCCTTAGGTTTTGCCCCTCTAATGTGTGGCTGCTTAGGGATCCCTATGAGATCCCTCTGAACTCTGATGCATTAGGGCTGGCATTTCCACACTGCACTTACTCAATTTTGGTTGTAAAATCTGGGTGTAAGCACTGCCCGGGATCCCTAGAGGTCCTTAGGGAACTCTGACACACCCGGATATGAGAAAGGCTATGAAACCTTTGGGCATTTGAGATTCTGAGAATATGGGCTTGTTGTCAGGCTCCCTATAGTGTAACTTCTTATTTTTTTCTACTTATGTAATTCTTTCATATTGGTTTGTAATAATTGTTGTAAACAAATATTGGGGATTGATAGTGAAAAGGGGGAGGGTAGCCATGTCTGTTGTCGATATAAATGAGGTAGAAACCATGCCTTAGGCTTATATTTCTATGTGCACATTAGAATCCATGTTTAGGACCAACACATGCAAAGCATATCATTCATTAGATATCATGCTCTTAAGTTTCATGTATACTATTTCAGCATCACATTATTTTATCACTTAGAAATCATGCTTCAGGGCTAAATAATAGCACTAACACGAACTGTTGTTCCTGCACATTTTTGAAGTCATGCTTAACAATGTTGTATTCTTTTTGTGCATTTAGAAATCCTGCTTTAGGAACTCCGCATATAAATCATTTTGAATTTTATATGCGTATTAGATATCATGTTTTAGGACCTCACTTAGCCACACCTAGCTAAGCTACCGATGCATGAAAAAGGGAACATAAGACAGTCTCACATATGATTATCTTGTGTTAGTAAAACTGGTAATAACCCCTGTGTCTTTGCAACACTTAGAACAGCATGCTTTAGGTAAAATAACTTCTAAACTGTTTTAAATAATTCTGGTAACTATTGTGCACCCCCACGCCTAGGCAAGCCTTAGGTGACCAACTTTTATAAAACTGGAAAACTGTTGCTTTTGTGTTTACTGCTTAATGGCTAACAGGCTTAAAATCAGTAGGCAAACTGATTAGGGCCCCTGCTTTGGGATTTATAAAATAAAACTGCATATCTTCTGTGTTTGATATTCACTTAGACATCATGTTTAGGATCCTACTTAATAATACTGCCCTTGTTTGTGTTTGAGACGTGTTGTTTACATGCAATATTTATGGAGGTGAACCTGGCCTCTTAATTGCTTCTTTCCTGTTTTATCTGTTCAAGTCCTATCTGTTCTTGCCTGTCGCCTAGTATTTTCTCCTTTCAACCTTAAGGGTCTGTCTAGAACTGCCTATAGGTAGAGGTCCTAAATTCCTCCAGGGCCATTAAGAGGGGACGGTTAACAGCACGCATAGAGATCGTTAAACAACACTCGCTTTAATAACCACTAAGGAGTGGGAAAGGTTCGATATGTATATGATGATTGGTGCGCTAATACAACGTGTAGACCCTCTTCTGAGGAGTGATTACCGGGCATTGTACCGATGTGATCCTATAGGATAAACAACCTAGGACCCCCTATCCCTTACATATGTGTGTTTAGATCATAATTCTTTCAAACCTTATATGTGTGCTTTGACCCTAAAAGCTTTTTCAACTTTAGCACATATGTGTGCTTAGACTGCGAATTTTTTCAAAATCTTTTACTTGTTTAAACTTTAATTGCTATTTGCTACTTGTATAAATTCACAAAGTTTGTTTGCCCGGGAACCACAGTTGTGGACTTTGAGGGGTGCCTAACACCTTCCCCTTAAAGTAATTTCAAGCCCTTACCCTATCTCTGGTTATCCAATCTGTATTTGTAAACGACCCTTAGTAGGTGCCCTAACGCACCTTAATTCGATAGGTGGCGACTCTTCAATTCCTTACATACCCTTTTCCCAAAAATAAACGAGTTGTCCCAATAATGTCGAAAACCTTGACTGATCCGAAAGGAGAGGAAAAAGGGGGGCGCCACAAGTTGTCTTCTCATAAAGATCATGCCATAAGTTATTGTTAGACTGTATAGGGTGTTAATATGGGTTCTGAATGAAACGAGTGGACTCACATTATCCATTAGAACTGTAGAAAAGATTTTAGATGATTATCATGGTTAATAACTCAAGAATAGCCTGATATTCCATAAACCATGTCTCATGCATTCATGACTTGCATATATTTCTTAAATGTATAGTCTATGAAAATTTCTTTTACATGATTTTATAGAACTGTTTTGATGAGAACTATGAAGATATATCATTGTTTTAAACTTTGTGATGCAAGAATTACTCAGAATAATATTTTGGGAGTTTCCTTAGATCTCTGAGAAGGGTTCATAGCCTTTAGTGGTTTATGTTACCCCGAAACTACTCGTGCCAGAGTAGAAGATTAGTGTACTGTTGGTTCGGGCACTATGATAGAAGTGCCCTGGTAAAGCACAAGAATGCGAGCATGCTAGAATCTTGAATTTTGAGGTGCCATCGGAATGGGGTCCAGGCGATCAGGTTGGGATCGTCCACCATACCGATCATATGGTGACATTTTCAGAATCACAATCAGAAAGAATGTCAGAATCAATGGAACTCTCCAGAAAAGAAAAGAAAAGAAAATGCTTTGGAAAATTTACAAGGATTGTTTCAAGAAAGTTTATATATTTATCAATATGAATTTTATTATTATTTTTTCAGAAAAGAAGAGAATTTTTATGAATGACATCAAGAAGAACGTTATACTAGATATATGAGTTGTTTGTTTCAACTCTTCATCAAAAGCTTTTAGAATTTTCTTATATCATACATGCATACTTCTTTCAGAGTCTCGTTCAAGCTTAGTGGGAGGATTTCTTTACTTACTGAGTACCGTTGTGGTGTACTGACGCTCTCTACATGAGAACCTACATTGACCTATGCAATGTAGGCACAGATTTTGCAGGTAGGCGGTCTACGAGTAGGATATTCTCCTCCCATTACCAGAAGATTTGGTGAGCTCCATTTTAGTTCGTGGAGTTCGTTGATTCTAGAACTTTGTGTTATTATTTCAATATTTTTTAGAGGCTTCATAGGCAGAGTCGGAATAGAGTCATGGGTGTCCACTTTGCATTATATTTATTTTCAATGTATTCAAGATATCAGAATGAATTTCGTTTTTCAGAATATTATTTCATTTGAAGATTCAGAAAAGTATTTACTTTAAATCATATAGAATTGTGTTGAGAGGCATTGCATAACAGAAATAGAACAGAATAGAGAAGCCAATATGGTTCGTTCAGTCAAGTAAATGCACCGAGTGCCGGTTACGACTTGGTTAGAAATCGGGCCGTGACAATAACTCACCTAAATCAGTTATAACACACAACATTATCAATCCAATTAATGAGAAGATTTATCAGACGCTAAACACAAAAAAAACAGAATTCTTCACAGTTTTAGTCCCTTTTTTTCTTATATAGTTTGAGTTTTTTTTCTGACAATATTCGAGGTTCTGCTCGGAATTGATAAAAGTATCTACAGAAATATTTTGAAATTCGATTTTCTGTATATGAATACATCATGTATTTATGCCGGATACAACCTGTAATAATAACCTATTGCCTGCATATTTCATAATAAACCTTGTGCTTGTATTCTGTTGTATCTTACAATTGTGTTCAATGTATTCAAGTTTATTTTTGTATTCACAATATTTTATTTATTCCTAATACATGGTATTACTGCTTTATTGAGTATATTTCATTGATTGTATTCATTGATTTTATATTTGTATTGAGAGTATGTTATTGTATTTCACTGTATTATTATTTTAATTACAGTTAGATGGAATGCATAATTAATTGATGAAAAACATCAAAATGATAGAACTAACAATGTATTTAAAAATGTTGTTGTAAGAACTCAAATATATATAAATACATATAAATACAACATTCAAAAATCATTGTACAAAAAGAAAGTCAGTATATGCCTTATCGAATACATATAAATAGATATAAATACAAGAAGACAAAACCACGGTAGAAACTAAAAATCAATGTATGCGAACTCGAATACATATAAATACATCTACAATTAGGGTCATTGCGTATTTTTGTTCTCCTTTCGGCTTCAGTGGTTGTTGATGAACCTGCAAATACAGGTTCCTCTTGAGTGATTTGCAAATCGAAAGATGGCCCTTCGAAATTGAGTACTTTAGCGGGTATTCTGCAGAAAACCTAACAATGGTGAATATTTTAAAAAATAATTGTTGAAGAGAAAAAGAAGAAGCTTTAACCGGCCAAAAACTCAAAAACTTTAGTTGTGAGTGGTGAAAATCTGTGTTGATGATTTACGACTTGCACAATTTTATAGTTCTTGACAGACATGAATCAGAAGGGAAAAATTTGGTGTCATGCCTCCACGTCTTCTGGAATTGGGAAAGAATAATTTTGAAAAGGATATTAAGAAAACTTGGTGGGAATCATGGTAAAAGCTCACTATTTTCATAACTGGAGAGTAGTGATAACCATGGAAATCATGAAAAAGCTCACCGACTGTCAGAGAAAACCAATTTTCTAGTTCATACAGGAAAGAATGAGAGGGAGACATAAGATACTATGCGTGATTTTGGGGAGAATAAACTGAAAGAATGAGAGAGAAAACTATTAGACATCGTATTTAAAAGCTTAATAGTAGGAAGTGATCATAAATACATATTTTGTTATAAAAGCTAAAAAGTAGTTACAGAAAATAATATTTTTAAAGGATTTTTATTTATAATAAATAGGGTGTAAAGCTTTAGTAGGATGTAAAGTTTCCTAAAAATGACGTCACAACAATTCAGTGTCTGCTAACACCAGAATAGAAATGGGCCTAGAGGATTTTTGGGCTTCATCAAATCATTAGAGATAGGCTTTGCCACTGCTGGAACAGGCCAAGTTCGAAGAGTCACCGGTTCATAAGCCCCGGAGATTATTTGAAGTAAGAAGAATTAACCCAAATAGCCATCCACCCAACCACTTAAACTAAAAATAGCCAGTAGAGGTATAATATATGCATAATTTGTGTATTATATATGTATATTCACTGTCTAATCTATGTATATGGCTATAAAAAGTAAAAAATAAATATGACCGGCTATTTGTGTAAAGATTTTGACCTAAAGGGACTAAGCCCAACATCCATGGCTAAGACTAAGAGGACAGTTATTGGAAAGTATGCTTTGTTTCACTGGGTTTGATTTTAATAACTTCCGCAATCAAAGAATAAATTGTACATACAAAAATAAAATTCTTGAACAAATTGAAGGTTCAGAAGAAATAGACCAAACTCCTAGAGTAACAACTCTAACTACAATATCATAAGATCGAATATTCTCTTATTATCAATTAACTTTGCTACAAGGAATTATGAAATTAAAAGCTCTTAATCAATTGAGAATATTCAACTTCTTCATATTGATTCGTATATGGGTCAGTGATTCCAGCTCAAATACGAGATTCAGGCCCAAGTCCATAAAGAAGTCCACGAAATAGATGGCCCAAGACAAATATGGATCGAGAACTAGAAGACTGAGTGCGGATTACCACGTTTTATTCTTAATTGGGTGGCTTTGGTCATCCTTTTCTTAATCGGAAACTACCAGCTATGTCTTTATAGGTACCTTATTTTAAAAATTGGCAAATTCATTATATATTATTAATATTAGTTAACTATTATCAACATTAGCCAATTAGTTATTTGTAGCAAAAAAAGATCAAATATTTGGTTTCTTTTGAGTGGATGTTATTAGAGTAAATTGGGTACATCTTAAAGAGTTTGAATCTTAGTTTTAAGATGATCAGTTGGAGTAATTTTGACATGGATTGACTTGAAATTTGAAGTAGAACATGAACCACAAAAAAAATTATATGTATATCACATTGTGTTTCATTCATGTATCAAATGTATAACACATGTATATCCATATAAACCTATGTGTGTGATGCATGTGTGATACATGTTTGATATATGTGTCGTAGAAAAAAAAAATTGAACTCGATTTTAACTACGAATTTTGATACCAAATCACCTCCAATCTTCCTAAAAATTTGTATGTTGACTCATCTTTATGTTTTCTATTAATTTATTCATTGAAAAGGATCCCTTTTGCTTAGATTTTTAGAATTTTGTATATATATTTTTTATTTTTCATCACCTTGTTTGCTACTCCATCTCCTCCGCCCTGTGTACCTCGACCACCAAATCGTCCTTCTCTGCGTACACTCCCTTCGGGTTCCGCGTCCAGATTCGCATTAAGAGCGATATGCGAACTGGCGTCGACTGGATGGACAATCGGTGCTCCCTAGAGATCAGCTTGTGGTACCTCGACCTCTGGAGCAACTACATTATCGTTTTTCCTGTGAAATCCGAGGCCATTATCACCATGTGTGGATATTGTTTGTGAGTTTGACATATTTTAACCTGAAAACAAAAATACTTAACAAGAACAAGCGTAAAGTAATATGTGTTATCGAAATCAGTATTGAATAATCACTATTATCCTTAGCCCCATGGTGGGCGCCAAACTCTTTACCCTTAAATTTGGATAATAATTAAACTTATATTGTGGTTTTAAGGATATATGATTTAATCCATTACCAATTAATAAATGCGTAAGTAAATGACATAACTGTAAATAAATCAAACCAGTGTGCGAAAAAAGCTTCAGCCTCGAGTTAAGGTACCCTCGAACTGATAAGCCCAAGAACAGAAAAGATTGAATAAATTGATGAACAAGAACACGAGTTAGAAAGGAAGAGCTATATTGCTTTTGTTTCAGTGAATAATGATTCTTACAAATGATTAAGACTCCTCTTTATATAGTAGAGGAATTATACTTATGGTATAACTCTAATTACATAAGGAAATCGTATAATCAGCTAATTAACCACTTCTGATTTGATTCATTCCGAGATTCATGCCACAATCTTCGACCAATCGCGGATATCGCGATTTTCCGTTACTAAGTCATCCCCAACATTACTCGAAATCTAACTCCTTTGGCTTCGATTTATCCTACCTCGATCTAGGAAGAGACTTCGATCCCAAACTCAATGCCTCAGCTTTTTCGATGCAACGCTCCAGTCTCGATCGAATAGTAAAATCGGGTAGCCTCGATTTCTACCGTATACATATAGTCCCCTCGTTTCTTGGAATATAATGATAAGAAACGAACCGAGCCTTCGATTTTTCTTTGACCTCGATAGACAATGATATCATCCTCATGAAGTAAGCGATAGAAGTGACCGAAACGTCCCGTCGGTACAGTTTTCCAAACCATTAATGAACTTCAGTTGGCGGTCGGCCACTAGTGTTGTTGAACCGTCATCCATAAATAGGGCTTCTTTTCGTAGAATCAAACTTTACCTTCATCTTCATTTGTTCTTCTAAGCTTTCATCTCTCTCAAGTTCTTCTCTTCATTACTCCTTAGGTCATCACTGCTAGTTTCGAACCACCAAATTTACTACCTCCTTCCTTCTTCAACTTATACAATGGCAAAAACATCTAAAACGGTTCCACAAAAGGAAAAAGTTTCCTCTTCTTCTTCTCGGCCGGCCGGTGATAAAACACCGGCGGATCCGCTGCCTGAGGAGTGTGTTCCTGGCCCGTGTGTTCTTAAATCCGACTTCAAAATCGAGAGACCTCCTTCGGTCCCTGGTTGGTGTGAGCACATGTCAAGATATATCTGCTTGATAACTGTGGGGTATATCGAGAAAATTAAGAGGGATTGCAACTAAGGAGACAAAGTGATAGAGATCCCTTCTCCTGAAGAGAGTATTACCACTCATGTGGAAGGGTACCTAAGTATTTACACTTTCCCTTTCACATTGGGCCCCCTCGATCCTGTCATTATTGACTTCTTCCGTCAATATCAGGTGAATTTGGGCCAAATACACCCCTCCCCTTTTGGCGCATAATGATCATGCTGAGTTTTTTTACCAACAAAGTCGAGGGGTTGCCGTTTACCCTCGATCACCTCATCAGGTTATACAGCCCTCGCATCTTTCGAGGGTTGACCAAACTAAAACGTCGAGCGACCAAGGCGCAGTTCTCGAGCATCGACGAGGACAAAGACTGAGGGTGGATGTATCGGTTCGTTCGGGTGAGGACCTGTGACCTCATCCCGAAAGAGAAAATGTCATTTCCGGAGAAATGGAACAGGAAGCGTAAGTAGCACTCTACTTGTTAATTTCCATGTTGTGTTTCATTTTTTGCTTTATTTAACATCTTCTTTCGTCATGCATCGGTTTTTTGGATGACTCGAGCGTCCATGACCTCGAGAACTAGGTCCCAAACTGGCTTCGACTTCTTCCTATGTTGAGCGTTGTTGGCGTGACTTGGCAAAAGGCCGATGGGAAGCAAAGAACCATGGTAAGTTTCCTTTTTCTCATACCTGATGCATTGCCTATATTTCTTTTGAATTACTTAGTTTTTTCTTGTGCAGGACTAAGCAAGGATGCGTTCCTGAGGCCTTTGACTGGTGAGGAAGAGGCTACGGCTACGGCTTTGAAGCCGGGGAAGGACAATAAGAGAAAAGGGGCCTCGACCTCCGAGGAGGGAAAATCCAGAAAGAGAGAAGCTCGGAAACCCAAGGGGAATACTATCCCTCTGACTTTGGAGTCAATCTAAAGGCTAAGGGAAAAAGAAGAAGATGATGAAGACGGTGACTCGGTGTTGGTGACCCGAGTGAGGAAGACCGTCGAGACCTCCAAGGCAGCTAAATAGGTGGCGGTTGATGAGGCCCTGCCTCATGCTGAAGAAGTTTTGAAGAAAGATCTGGGCAAATTCCCCGAATCATCTGAGGTCGAGGCTGCCTCATGTGAAACGACGAACATACCAGAGGAGGTTGGTCTCGCGACCCCTAGAGCTGAACAGAGCGCCCTGAGTGACTCGCTTCGGGCAATGACAGCAGGTCACTCACCATCCTTACCTGCCTTTTTTCGAAGACGCTATAAGGGATGCACAATCCATAAGGATTTCCCAAATAGGCGGAGTCCCCGATGGGGAGGAGCCTTTTTGAGACAGCTTTACCGGGGTCAAAGATGCCTCTGATTTCAATTATGCATCCAACCTCTTCGAAGAGTCCCAACGTCTTCAAAACCGAGTAAGTATGAATTTTGTTGATGTAGATTTCTTTCCTTTTTTCTTCCTAACTCCTTTCTTTTTCATACAGGCTTTCTCTAAGTCCCGGGCCGAATTAAGCCAATGGGAGGCCAATCTCCAAAGTATTTCAGAGGATAGGAATGCTCTCAAGCTTCTCTATGGGTAGAAGGACGAGGAGATCAAGGACCTCTAAGCTGATTTGGCTAGATCTCGTAAGGAGGAAGCCATGTTGAACGATCAGGTAACGATTCTCTTGAAAAACCACGGGCTCGATTCAAGGGCGGAAGCTAATGTTTCAATGTCACAGTTGCAGCAAAATATCGAGAGGATCGAGCTATTCCGGGAGGAGGTCTATCGAACGTAAGCAGACTGCAATAAGTGGAAGGAAGGCACGGACCGCCTTGCTGCTGAGAAGGAAACTGCCTTGGCCCAGTTGTCGTCGGTCGAAGTCCAACTTCGAAGTGCAAGGGAAAAGTGCTCGATTCAGGCTAAGAGGGTTGAAGAGCTAGAAGATGAACTTGCAAAGGCCCAAGCTGAGGTCAAAAGAGCAAAGGTCGAGGCTGATAAGACGGTGGCCATATATCTGGCTGATGCCGAGGCTGCTCAAGCACAACTGAAGGAGGCTGCCGATCGAGCACAATGGGTTGTCGAGCTTGCCAAATGCCAATTCAGAAGGGAGACTCTCGAGGAGATCCACGCTCGAGGTTTCGACCTTTCCCGAAGATATAGCAAAGGCAAAGGAGCATGAAGTCGATGTTAGGCAACTGGCCTCTTCTGATGACGATGATGATGGCAACAAGAGGGGGTCCGATAATGATGAAGGGCCCGAGGAAGAAGCTGCCCCCGAAGAGGGAGTCACCCCTGAACATAGCTAGGACATTTGTATTTTTCTTTTCTTTTCTTTTTTTGTGTAGGACCCTAGTCGGTCCTTTGTAAATACCTTCGTTTATATATAAGAATCTTTTTTTTTTTAATTTCGTCTCAATTTTTGACTTGTGATAATTGCAATTTGCTTTGTGCCTTGTAAAATTTTAATATACTTCATGCATTGAGAATAATATGTTCAAGACTTGGGATTTTAGGCAATTTGGCCGAAGCCAAACTAATACTGCCTTTGTTGTCGAGTGAGCTCTTGCTCGAACTCGAAGTAGTAAGAATGGACTCTCGAACTCAAAAATATAATGGCCTTTAGGCTCTTGAATCGGGCCAATATGTCCTTAGAAGAATGGCTTTTTTCCTTTTTCGACTTAAAACATATAGGAATTTGTTATGCCTTAGCATGAAGTAAGTTTGTACCCGTTAGATTTTTTCAGGATTTAATATTATTGAAACCCTTTGCTTTTTATGCCTTAGCACAAATTTGTATTAAACAGTTCGATACCTCTTAAGGTTTTTTGATGGTCGATATTATCGTATCCCTTTTATTACTTTGCCGAGGGTAGCCTTTTTTAACCGGTTTTCAAAAGAATTCGAAGGCCTATTTTCATTGCGGAATTCAGACGTCTCCGAGCCGCGTTAGTTTGGTCGTAGCCTTGGGATTTGTCTCTTGGGCTTACTTTCCCAATAATACTTTGAGCTTGTTCAAAGTGTTAGTCCCCAATTAGGGTGGCCTTGGCCTATAAAATTGAGGGTTGCCTCTTTGAGGTCTTATGGTCTCGAAGTTTAATAGTTCGAACATGTCGATTTTCGATGGCAGTCCCCGAGTACGAGGTTGATCGTTCGAAGTTTAGTTGCACTCAGCCCTTGAAACAGTTTTCGCAAAAAAAAATCATAAGTATAGAATTTGTAAAGTAGAAATTTTATCAAGTCACGGGACATCTGGTAAGGAAAAGTACTTCTTTCAATAGTTCATACATACGTACATGTTTTTCCACTAGGTCTCGAATAATCTATATGTACACGGTTCATTCACCATTTGGTCCTTTACAAAGTTTTCATATCGAGACCCAGTTGATATGAAGTATTTTTCTTGAAAACATAACATCCGAGGGTGATGCCCCCCAAAATTCGAGGTTAATTGTAAAGAAGTCTCAGATACTCTAAGTTAGCACCAACCCAACAATGATTGCCTCGTTAAAAACCTTGCGGAAAAACCCATTTGGATAAAAGCTGGTCAAAGGGAAAAAGAGTGCAACGCGTGCTTTAGGATCTAATAATTTCCTTCTTGGAGAGAACTTCAATGCCTTCGCTCGAAGACCTGAAATAAGTTAGTGTAATATGTAAATGAAAAAAGAGAAGGTCATACCTCAACAATAATATCGTTGAGGAGTGATATGTTCCAATTATTTAGTAGTTATTCGCCGTTCATCGTGCCAAGCTTGTAGGATCCCTTTCCGACGATGTCGAGGACTTGGTACGGTCTTTCCCAATTTGGGTCGAGTTTATCTTTGTTTGGGTCTCGAGTATTGAGGGTGACATTTCTCATAACTAAGTCCCCAATTCTTAAGTTGCGAAGATTGGTCCTTCGATTATAATACCTTTCGATGCGTTGTTTCTGTGCGGTCATTCGAACGAGGGCGGCTTCCCGTTTTTCATTTAGTAAGTTCAAGGCTCGTATTCATAGCCTCATGATTTGACTCTTCCGTTGCGTATCGAAACCAGGCACTGGGTTCACCGACTTCGACCGGGATCAGGGCTTTGGTGCCATATACTAAGGATAACGGTGTTGCCCCCGTACTGGATTTTGACATCGTTCGATATGCCCAAAGGACTTCAGGTAGAATTTCTCTCCATTTTCCCTTGGCATCGTTCAATCTTTTCTTCACATTCTGAATAATGGTCTTATTCGTTGATTCGGATTGTCAATTCCCACTGGGATGATACGGTGTCGATAAGATCTTTTTTATTTTGTGATCTTCGAGAAACATTTTATTTTCCTACCGATGAATTGTTTTCTATTGTTGCATACGACTTCGGAAGGTATCCCAAATCGGCATATGATGTGATCCCAGATGAAGTCTATAACTTATTTTTCTATGACTTTCTCGAAGGCATGTGCTTCAACCCACTTAGAGAAGTAGTCAGTCATAAAAATATGAATTTAGCTTTACCTGCGACTGATGGCAGAGGGCCGACGATGTCCATTCCCCATTTCATGAATGGCCATGGGGACAAGACTAAATGAAGTTGCTCTCCGAGTTGGTGGATCATCGGTGCATGCCTTTGGCACTTGTAACATTTTCGAACGAATTCTTTAGTGTCTTTCTCCATATTGGCCCAATAGTATCCCGCTCTAATGACTTTGTGAACAAGTGATTCAGCACCAGAATGATTCCCGCAAGTACCCTTGTGAACTTCTCGTAGAACATAATCGGTGTCTCCTGGTCCCAAGCATACTGTCAACGGTCCATCAAACATCCTCCTGTATAATGTTCCGTCTTCAGCCAATATGAATGGAGCAGCTTTTGTTCATAGAGCCCTTGATTCCTTAGGGTCCGATGGGAGCTTTCTGTTTTTCAAATACTCAATATTATTTATTCCTCCAATCCAAGGTTTGGCTCGTGGAGTTTATTTTGGCATGGCCTTCTTCGATCACTGACTTTGAAAGTTGTACGACAGTTCCCGAGCTGATTTCATCATCATCGACCGATGATCCCAAGTTTTCTAAGGCATCGGCCTCACTGTTTTTCTCCCGAGGTACATGCTGTAAGATACATTCTTTAAACTGATGCAATGTTACCTGCAATTATCCAAGTATCTTTGCATCCGGTCCTCCCGAACCTCGAAGGTTCTATTGACTTTGCTTACCACCAGTAGGGAGTCGCATTGGCTTCGATGACCTCTGCTCCCAAGCTTTTAGCTAGTTCGATACCTACAATCATGGCCTCGTACTCGGCCTCATTGTTAGTCAGCTTAGAAGTTTTGATAGATTGCCTAATTGTATTGCCCGTGGGCGGCTTCAAAATGATGCCTAACCCGGGCCCTTTCACATTCGAAGCTTCGTCTGTAAAAAAGGTCCACACCCCCGATGATATACCCGATTTTAGTAAAATATCCTTCTCGACCTCGGGTATGAGGGGTGGCGTGAAGTTGGCCACGAAGTCTGCTAAAAGTTGAGACTTGATCGCCATTCGGGGTTGATATTCGATATCATATCCACTGAGTTTGACGACCCATTTGGCCAATCGACCTGACAGTTCGGGCTTATGTAAAACATTACGAAGAGGATAAGTGGTTACCACACATGTTGGGTGACATTGAAAATACGATTTTAGCTTCCTAGAGGCGCTTATTAGAGCAAGTGCCAATTTTTCTAAGTGTAGGTATCGGTTTCTGCCTCGCCTAATGTTCGACTTACATAATAAACGGGAAATTGCGTACCTTGCTCTTCTCAAACTAGGACACCACTTACCGCAAATTCTAAGACTGCTAAGTATATGTAGAGTTGTTCGTCTATTTTTGGAATATTAAGCAATGGTGGACTCGAGAGGTACCGCTTGAATTCCTCCAATGACTGTTGACATTCCGGGGTCCAAGCAAAATTGTTCTTCTTTTTTAGCAATGAGAAGAACCTGTTGCTTCGATCTGAAGACCTCGAAATGAATCGGCCTAAGGCGGTTATCCGCCATGTTAGCCTTTGCACGGCCTTAACACTGTTCACGACTGTGATGTATAAAGCCGAGGAACTTGCCCGCACCGACCCCGAAAGCACATTTCTCGGGGTTGAGCTTCATGTTGTATTTTCTCAGTATTTTGAAGGTTTCTTGCAAATGTGTTAAATGGTCATCTGCGCACAGGGACTTAACTAGCATATCGTCAATATATACCTCCATCGATTTACCTATTTATTCTTCGAACATTTTATTTACTAGGCGTTGGTAGGTAGCACCAGCATTTTTTAGTCAAAAAGGCATTACGTTATAACAATATGTGCCATACTTAGTGATGAATGAAGTCTTTTCCTGATCCTCCAGGTTCATTTGAATTTGATTACACCTGGAGTAAGCGTCGAGAAAACTAAGGATCTCGTGGCCGGCCGTGGAATCGATCATGCGGTCGATGTTAGGCAGAGGGAAAGAGTCTTTGGGACATACTTTGTTTAAATCTTTATAATCTACACACATCCTAAGTTTTTTCCCTTTTTAGGGACTACAACTACGTTTGCTAACCATTCAGGATATTTTACTTCCCGAATGGATCCTATCTTGAGAAGTTTAGTTACCTTGTCCTCGATGAATATGTATTTTACCTCGGACTGGGGCCTTCTCTTTTGTTTCACTGGTCTCAAATGTGTTGTGATCTCCAGTGGGATCCCTATCATATCTAAGTGGGACCAAGCAAAGAAATCCATATTATCAATAAGAAATTTAATGAGTTTTTTTCTGAGATGGGGGGTTAACCCCGTACCCAGGTATACTTTTCGATCAGGTAGATACTCGATCAGTATAACCTATTCCAGCTCATCGACTGTTGATTTGGTGGCATCGGAATGTTCAGGAATAATGAAGGATCGAGGGATCCAATAGTCGTTGTCTTCCTCTTACATTCCCTGTTTTTCCGACTGAGTTGGGGCTGGTGATTGTGGTTGCTATTTGGCCTCCGATCCCTTTGTTGTCAAAAGCGCCGATATTGGTATTACCTCATCGACCGTAAACATTTCCTTTGCAGCATGTTGCTCTCCATATACCATTTTTACCCCGTCCGGTGTTGGGAATTTCATCATTTGGTGGAGAGTTGAAGGGACTGCCCTCATATTGTGAATCCAAGTCCTCCCGAGTAGGGCGTTATACCTCATGTGGCCCTCGATTAACTTGGTTTCTTGAATAGTTCCAGCTACGTTCACTGGTAAGATGATTTCTCCTTTAGTTGTCTCGCTGGATGTTGAAACCATTCAGGACGCAAGTTGCGGGTACCATTCGATCTTGCAAGCCGAGCTGCTCCACAACCCTCGATCGCATGATATTTGCCGAGCTACCTGGATCCACTAAAACATATTTAACTTGAATTTTATCCATAAATATAGAAATTACCAGAGCATCATTGTGGGGTTGAGAAATTCCTTATGCTTCCTCATCGTTGAATGGTATGGTGCCTTCTGGCACATAATCTTGGGTCCGTTGTTTCCTAGTAAATGACACTTTAGTGCGTTTGAACATGGGCCCTTGTGGAATATCGACCCCGCCGACGATCATATGGATCACATGTTGTGGATTCCTGTTCGTTTTTCCTGTTGGCATCACTTTCTCTTAAATGGTTTTTGGCTCGATCACTTAAGAACTCTCGAAGGTGACCCTCGTTGTATAGACGGGCTACCTCCTCTCTCAGTTTCCTACAATCCTCGGTTTGTGGCCATGTATGCCATGATAATTTTAGATTGGGATTTCTTTGGGAAGGATCAGTCTGTATGGGTCTGGGCCACCTAGTATCTTTGATTCTTTCGATTGCCGACACAATACCTGATGTGTCGATATTGAAGTTATACTCTGATAATCATGGTGCCTCTGTGGGATCAGTGTGCTTATAAAAACCATTTTTGCTCGTAATTCCCTGAGAACTTTGTCCTCGATCACTCCTTCGATCATTTCGGGTGAAATTACGTCCGGGATCGCCGTTCTTGCGATCTGTGATGTATGGATGATATCGGTCTCCGTTTGACCAAGGTTCCCTATCGATATCCCTCTGATTTTTGCCAACGGACCTGTTCAGATATATATAACCGAAAGGAGTTCCCAATTGGTCATCCTCGACTCTGATCTTCCATTGGTACCGATTATGTACATCGGCCCAGGTCACCGCCGGATATTCAATCAAGTTTTTCTTCAGTTGACGTGATGCTATCGAACTTCGTTCATTCAACCCCTGAGTGAAGGATTGAACATCCCAATCATTTGTGACCGGTGGAAACTCCATGCGTTCCATTTGGAACCGAGACATGAACTCCCTAAGCATTTCATTATACTTATATATTACTTTGAAAAGGTCTGATTTCCTCGTCGCAACCTTTATGGCCCCGGCATGTGCCTTTACGAAAGAATTCGCAAGCATAATGAATGAGTCAATGGAATTTGGCGGTAGAATATGGTACCAAATCATTTCCCCCTTCGATAGAGTCTCTCCGAACTTTTTCAACAAAACAGATTCGATCTCATCGTCTTCCAAATCGTTACTTTTGATGGCGCATGTATAGGAGGTGACATGCTCGTTGGGATCGGTGGTTCCATTGTACTTAGGGATTTCTGGCATACGAAATTTCTTGGGAATAGGCTTCAGAGCCGCACTTACAGGGAACGACTTCTGTACATCCCTTTCAAAATTGGCGGTGCCCCCGGTATCTTATCGATCCAGGAGTTGTACGTTTCTACTTTCTTATCATTTGTCTCAATTTTCTTCTCTCCTGATTCAATTCGTTTGGTGAGATCCTTGAGCCTCTTCATTATTTCGGGTTCATCCACCAATTCACCAATATTTGATCTTTTTGGTACTAGTTCGATCCGGCGGCCGGCTTCCGGTTCGACCTCGCTCGGCATTCGATGCTGATTTTGTAGATGAGCAATAGCGGCTTGTTGAGCCTGTAGCATCTCGAATATCACTTGGAGACTGACTCCTCCATCTCCTCCGCCCTGTGTACCTCGATTACCATATCGTCCTTCTCTGCGTACACTCCCTTCGGGGTCCGCGCCAAGATTCGCATTAAGAGTGATATGCAGACTGACGTCGACTGGATTGGAAATCAGTGCTCCCTCGAGATCAGCTTTTGGTACCTCGACCCCCCCGGATCAACTACATTATCATTTCCCCCGTGAAATCTGAGGCCATTATCACCATATATGGATGTTGTTTGTGAGTTCGACATATTTTAACCTGAAAACAAAAATACTTGACAAGAACAAGCGTAAAGTAATATGTGTTATCGAAATCCGTATTGAATAATCACTATTATCCTTAGCCCCTTGGTGGGCGCCAAACTGTTTACCCTTAAATTTGGATAACAATTAAATTTATATTGTGGTTTTAAGGATATGTGATTTCACCCAATATCAATTGATAAATGTGTAAGTAAATGATAGAATTGAACTGTAAATAAATCAAACAATATGCGAACAAAGCTTCAGCCTCGAGTTAAGGTACCCTCGAACTGATAAGCGCAAGAATAGTAAAGATTGAATAAATTGATGAACAAGAACACGAGTTAGAAAGGAAGAGCTATATTGCTTTTGATTCAGTGAATAGTGATGCTTACAAATGATTAAGACTCCTCTTTATATAGTAGAGGAATTCTACTTATGGTATAACTCTAATTACATAAGGAAATCATATAATCAGCTAATTAACCGCTTCTGATTTGATTCGTTCTGAGATTCACGCCACGATCCTCGACCAATCGCGGATATCTCGCTTTTTCGTTACTAAGCCATCTCGACGTTACTCGGAATCTAACTCCCTTGGCTTCGATTTATACCGACCTCGATCTATGAAGAGACTTCGATCTCAAACTCAATGCGTCAACTCTTACGATGCAACGCTCCAGTCTTGATCGAATAGTAAAATTGGATAGTCCCGATTTCTACCGTATACAACTATCTTGGGAGATTCATTTTCTCTTGTGTTATTATACTTTCACTTCCCAATATTTGAATTTGCAAAAATATCCTTACTTTCTATTTCTTTCTAAAGTGGAAAAAAAAGAAATGAAAAGAAGTGAGCTTGAATTTCTTTCAAATTCAATTGCTCTTCTTCTTACTATCCTGAGTTTTGTTGCCTTCGGTTTAAGTTGTTGGCCTTTTGGAGGGGAAAAAATCATAAATAAAGAAAACATACTCTCGAGTTGTCATAAGATGACATTTTCCATGTTCATACATATAGAGTGGAGCGGTCCAATATCACTATTCTCCAAAAAAGAAAAAATCCTGTGTTTCTCCAACATCAATACAGTACACAGTCGAAGATGTAAATAATCTCAACCACTCCTCCACCACTTGTCTTAATTTGCCTTTTGTTTTTGTTTAAATGCGAGGTGAGGTTGGAGGGTGGAGAGTGACTTTTCTTATCAATGCCTTTGTGTGTCTCTCTCTCTCTCAATTAATTTGGTGCTAGTCAAAACAAATACAATACCCATGATTGAAGTTATGGTTCTTATTCTTTGAACTAAAAAGTATAAGAGAAACACTTGACATTTGCTAGATCCCCCTTCTCCACTTTAGTCCTTTTTTTTCTTTTTCCTTTTTTCCTTTTTTCCATTTAAAAATTACCTTAGTTAAATGGCTGATGTTTATTTTTTGCTGAGATTTGCAATAATATGAGGTAACTTTTTAGGGGTTCTTTGGTTAAGAATCAAGTTATCCCATGATTAATTATCTCGATATGTTTGTTTCACCTATTTATAGGGATAAAAATAATATTACGTTGCTGAAATAACTAATCCCGTAATTAATTATATTATAATTTTATTTTTACCCAACATAAAATAGTTTATCTTAAATTTAATAACGAAATTAATTATCCCTTGACCCTCGTGCCCAACACCTCTGCGATGCATTTGAAATATCCCTTATGACAAGTAATTGTCACTATAATCTCATGTTCACCTATTAAGAGATGGACATGTCATAACTCAGAGGCCGAACATAATAAAAGGAGTGCAGTAGCAACCAATTAGGTCAATTTCCGAAATTCAATATATCTTTTTCTCCTCAAAAAAGAATTATTATTTCTTGAGTGGATCCCACATAAGGCAAAAGGTAACGGTCCAAGTATCTTGGCCATGTTTGTGCCCTCAATCTTAGATGAAAAGAGGGGTGTGGCCCCAAAAATCATAAAGAAATGGAAAGGTGTGTCACACAAAAGTTGTCCACTCTAGTGATTTATCCATATTCCCCTTCATTGACTTAAGATGGAGATTTGAAATATAAAAAAAAAAGAAAGATGGAGGGGACAAAACCTAGCACAAAGTATGGGATACGATCAAGGAATCATTAGGCCCCAAGATGTGAAACTTAACTTTCCTTATTGTGTCAGTAATGGTTAGGGCACATATCTACTCCTCCATCAACCTTTAATTTCTGATGTTACTTCCTTTGTGATTTTACAGCACATATGATATGCCTCCTTTATAAGGTGGGAGTACATACAAATAGTAGGACTCACAAATACATCCACTTGAGATGAAAAATATGACAAAATTTGTAACCACCAAGAATGTCTCTCTTCATCGTTAATCAAATATCTTGAATTTAAGTCTAAAAACGAAAAACATTCTTGATTAGAAGTGTTTTCCTCTTAAATATATCTAAGTCGAAAAAAAAAATTTGGGGGGTATGAGTTGGATTTTGGGATTGCCATCCCACACACACATCTAGAATGATGACCCATCCACATTGTGTTTCCTTTAAATGGGAATTTTAATAACTTTTGACATAGGCTTCCTTTTTGGTGGGATTTGGAGGAATTGGCTAAATCCTGGAGTGGAACAAAAGCTAGGTAAAGTGGATTTGCTTATTTCCCCCAACTAGTTGAAACCATCAAAGGCAATAAAGAAAGATGATGACATATTGGAAAGCAAAGACTTGGAAAAAGAAAAAGGAGGGAAAATCCAAACTATTCTTTCTATGGCATTTTGTGACAGATGGTTGGTGCATACATCACTTTCTCCCACTATTCCATGTGCCAAAGCTTACAAGATTTCTTGCAATACATTATTTGTGGGGTTTCCGAACTGCACCCATCGAGGTGCATACATCACTTTCTATATTATATAGATATAATATATACTTGTACTATATTTCTTTAGGATTTTTGAAATTAGGTTCTAAGGTAGTTAGCTTTGTACACCAAACAAAATTAGGTATTCTCATTGTTTTACTTCAACTTTAAAATGTGTAAAACCCAAGTTTCAATTGATCTAAAGATTCTATTTTCATCAAGTTTTCCCTTCCCTCTTTCTCCATCTCGATCTTCGCTATCTCCAAAGATAAAAAGAAAAAAATTCCACTCTTGTCCGACACGATTATACTTAGCTTTTTTCATAATTTTAACACCTTAATTTCCTATTCAATCAACGAATAACTCAGCTAACCAGCATGTACAGTTCCCACTTTCTCCTCGTTGGATTGACAAGGATAGTATATCAATTTATATAGTGTCTTGTAATGTTATTTTAGTGGGTATCTATATCTCTCATTAATACTTTACTTTTTTTATGTGGAAGCATTGATAGGACTTAAAGATAATGCCAAAATGATATAGTATTTTATATTATCAAACACTGTATTCACGGCTGCAAGGGAACTATATAATGTACTTCTTTTCACTTTTGTTTTTCCTAGAAACAGCACACGATTTGGAAATAGATAATGGCTTGAAAGTGACAAACATAAAGTTACTCACCACCTTGTTTTTTTATTCTACTTTTTAAATAATTTACTCCAAAATTTCTAAAGGCTTTAATTACTATCGCACTCCGTATGCTTTTAACCTAGAACTTTTACTTGACGAGTAAATGCAGGCCATTATTGACTAGAACACAACGATCGAAATCTTTGAGAGCAACAAGCACTAGGACCCTCATTTTTTTATATTGGACAAACTCAACGAAAAGTTCCCCTTATGTTTCTCTTCCATTATTTAGGGAAAATCCTTTATTAAAAATTTGGTTCAGGGACATGGCATATTTTATTGGTAATAACAATATAGTCCAAATCGCAAGACATGAAAATATAGCAAACAATTACTTCAAAAAAAAATGTAATGGTTTCTTCTTCTTTTTTCCATACAATTACACACCTGATCTTTTCGATTTATTTCAAGATTTTGAGTAAAAACACTTTAGAAAACTGAAAGTACTTAGAATATACAAAAGACAGAAGAACTGAAAAGAGACCAAAGAACTCTTAAATGCTTGTTAAGTGAAACAAGAATAAAAGAGAAAAAATGGTTCCAATAATGGATTATTTTTATGACTAGTTGGTTCCGAGTAGTTCAAAAAATGGGTGAAGAAAGTAGGTTGAGGACTGAGGAGGAGGCATCTGTTGAAACCATGAACATGATCAATAAACAACCTTTTCTCAAATGTCATTGTCATGATTTGTACTAATTAAGAAGAAACAAATAAAAGCAAAACCAATGCCCCCTCAAACCTTCCAACCTCAAAACTTCCAACTTATCATCATATACAGCCCGCCCTCACATCACTTTCACGTCCAATTTGGACTAAACTATGGATAATCTTGACTATTTAACAAAGAGATATTTACACAAATAGTCGTTGTATTTACTATCTACTTTTTTTAACCGATATACTTTAATTATATCTATTTATACACATATTACATCTATTTTTAATTTAAACAATTTAGTGAACGGTTAGTTAGGATAATACTTCTTTTATTTATTAAATCATGGGATAAACATGATTCTACTCGGTCATTTCCCTTGGCAAACGTCGTAATGTTGATTAAAGAAATTTTCTGAACTTTTTTTCAAAAACATAGCCAGTATTTATATTAAAAACCAATGTGGATTTTTAAATTACTTCACAATATTTTTTGGAAATGCAAACAATCTAAGGGTAAAAAATTTCAGAACAAACTAGGATATATAAGTGTCTTTCTTTAATTTACGTACCTATCGAAACGCTTAAGATTTTAGAGAAAAAAAAAAAAGATACTATAACTCAAATGCCACTAAAACTCTATGCTGTAAAAACTTTCTTAATTTCAGATGGTGTCATATGAGTGTGTATAAGAAGGATTACTCTAATGAAAATTGTACACCTTTCTAGATGGGACAAAATCGCCTAAATTTGGACGCATTTATTTGGCATAATCTTGAATATTGTAAGGTGATTTTATGTGCTCGTGTAATAATGCTCAGTCAAAGAAATTAGACAGCCACCCACCCACCCCACCAGAGCCTCGTCCTTACAAAAGAGAACAAAAAGCTAATCTAACTCACAAGACATTTTAACTATTGATAATTATGTTTAAGGATGATTCATTGAACGATAAAAAACAAATGTCATTCTTGTTTTACCTAAAAGCGTCTCTAATTGATTATACAGTCACTGAGTAGGTGTCAATAATATAGCGGAACATTCATGACTACTACTTATCTTTTGTAGTAAAGTTTTAATCATGCATAGACATATAATTTCTTACATTTTATCTTAATACGAAACCAATTAAAGTTTTGATTAGTACTTAGTAATTAATTATGCTTCTCCATTCTCCAAGCAAAGTTTGCTTAAGTTATGATTATTACAGTATCAGTTATGACTAATCTTTTGTATAATGATAAGAGCCGAAGGTCCGAATTAATGTAACCTTTGAAAAGGACCATTCAACCGTGAAAAAAAGTTAATCACTTCCCTTCTTTTCTTAAAAGAAATCTAAGAAATTATCTGACAATATTTTCACAACAGATGCATCAATTTCAATTTTCTTTTCTGAAAAATATTAACTAGTTTGATTAAGTGGAAATTGAACCTTTTTTATTGTAAACACTACTAAGATGTTTGTTTAAGAAATAAAAATTAAAAATGGAATTCGAGTTTCGAATAACCTATCTGTTAGAAAATGCACAGCGAAAACAAGCATACAATTCAGACATTAAATACACGTAAACTATACAATGATGTAATTGCTAGATTAGAAGTACTAACCTCTTAAAATCGTTGCACATGGTCTCCACACAGCAAGAGTCCAGGGTTGCAGTCTTCTGCTATGGTCCTGCTAAGACCTTGGACGAATTTGCTTTGAGTGGGCAAGATAATACAACTCTAAAAGGTGACTTATTGGGAGAAAAATATCTTCCTTAAGTAGACACGGTAAACGTGTAGGACTCTGCTTGTGCAAGGAGAATCCTACTCTAACTCTACTGGATGACTTTTCTCCCAAATCACTTTTAACCCAAGTTAGTCCAGCGTTTTTACTAGGCATAGCAGAGACCACGTAAATAATAAGAGGCTACTAATTATAGTATTAATTTAAATTTTACATGAATTAATTCCTACTATAATAAATTGCAGTTTATTCCACTAAAAACTGCAATTGAGCTCCTCAATATGAATTTCGAAAATTCGCTAACACTTATTTTAATTCCCCATGTTAAGATCCCAAATATCAGTTATTTAAATTAAATCAATGATAATTTAATTAAATCCTTTATAATTCCGCTTATACTATTTCATGTGACGGATACAAAATCCATCGGCCGGGTTTTCAAATGAAAACTTATAAGCTTACATAAACGGGAATCATCAAACCCATAATCGAGTCGTGGATTCTATCAACTAATTATTATTTCACAAATGTTATTCGTTATTGTCCAATCTATTGGGCATACACTAACTCTGAATAGAGTTGTACCTTTTGATAAATCAAATCAATAAACAAATCACATTGATCAAAACAATTATATCATGATTAGGAGTATAAGCTCATTCAATGAATTAGAGAAAATATTTTATATATATTCAGTACAAAAATATCTTTTCTCTACTCAATCCGTTCAATATACACTAAGTATACTAGCACAAGAAGTCAGAATAAAACCACTCTCATAATCACGACAAATTACACTATAATCTTGTATTACAATCATCAAGATATTTTGCCCAATAATATCTTCGATTGTGAACCTAGTTTATTAATAATGAAAACTGACAATTTAATCTTTCATGCATGAGCTAAGACTACACTAAATTATCTACTACATAACTAAAGGACACACATGTAACAAATGATCTATTTAAAAGGGTATTTTATTGAATTGAATAAATTAAACAAATAATTATTTCATAAAGAATAAAAAAATACAATATTATGTCTAAACCGCATGGTTAATAGTATATCCCAACACTATCAAAATAAACAAATAAAAAAATTAATAGAGTAATGACTAATTAACAGAGTAATGATAGATCAAATATGGTTTTGGCATGTCTTTTACCTAAAAAACGTGTGCTTTATTAAAACATAGTGTGTATGATTTGGCTTTCCTTTGAAGAGAATACTTTTAGGAGCTAGTAAACAATTAATATTAGCTTGTAAACGACCCCTTTCCTGGTATGTTTTCCAAAGTTTGCTCAAACGAATATAGTAATGACAATCAAACAACTTTTATCCTCAATATGTCTAGTTTAATTGATATCATTTACTTGAACATAATCTGACTGGTAATTTTATTAGTACAAGCTAAAGAAACATCAAAATAAATAATTAAGAATTAGCTGAAAATGTAAATATCAAATTAAGTTTGAAACTGATTAATCCAACAAATCCAGATTGTTTAAATTCATTAATATTATAAGCTAAATACAATTAATCAAAACTTACAGTTTAAAATTTCAGTTCTGAACGTTCCCCTCTCCACTTTCCTTCCCTATTCGTAGTGTAACTTTTTTATGTTATTTAAAAATGCAACTACTAGCGTGGAATTAAATATGGTGAAAAGGTCTTTATTTTATAATAACAACAGATTCAGTGTATTCCTATAAGTGAGTTTTGAGGAAGATATTGTATACGCATACCTTATCCTTACTTTTAAGAAGATAAAGAAGTTATTTCCGGAAGATCCTCGGCTTAGGGAGGTAGGGTTGTGCATAATTTGATAAATATCGAATTAGGGTGCCGAAATAAAAAATTTGGTATTTGGTATTCGATATTTTGATATTCAGTATGGTATTTGGTTTAAGTTTTTAAGAATTGCTATTAGGTATGGTATTTGAAATTTTAAAATGAAATACCGAAATATCGATATCGTACCGAAATACCGATATCGTACCGAAATATATATTATATTACACAATACACATATTATTAATTATAATATAAATAAAATCTAAAATCTTACTTTCGTTTATTCTCCAAGTTCATCAATTAACTCTAAGCAAGTAACCAGACATTTCTATTGATAAAATTTATTCCTTTATGTATAATTTTCTCTCCCTGAGTTAATATTTGCTGGTTTTGGACAAAATTTTTGTTAACAAACGATTTTAGTTTTGCACTTTAGAGTACTTTAATTAAGTTATTTTTTGGTTGTTTTCACACATATTAAGAAATTCACCTTTTAACATGAATTAGCAATGAAATTGATCATATTAACATTTACTATCTCTTCATATAAACCCTCCTAACACATACTCTAACATAAGGGTGGCAAGTGGTCGTTCGGGGACTGGGATCTTTCCCCCGACCGGCCCGGGAACTGCGGTTCAAATGGACCTGGATTGGTAGGACCGGTATATGTGGGCACGGGCCGCTCTCGTAGTTCGATTCTACGCTTTGGGACCGATAGGACCGGAACCGTTTGGCCTGCCAAGGGACCGGGACCGGTTCCTTGGTTGGCCAAGTGGTCCCAACGGTAAAAAAAAAATTGAAAAAAAAAAGAGCCGTTTGAAAAGTTTAAAAAATAACAGTTGGGCTGTCAAAAATAGTCGTTCGTTATTTACAAAATAGTCATTTAACCCTCCAACTTTGTTTTAACCCCAAACTTTTTATAATTATACTTTTTTCCTATTTTCAACTATAAATACCCCCTCATTCTTTCATTTTTTCTTATAAAATCAATATCAATCTATCACAATTTCTCTCTAATTTTCTGATATACTTGCTACAATACTTTATTGTTACAATTTTGTGAAAAAATTGTGAAGTTGGTGAATTAAAGTCTTCAAGTCTTCAACGATAATCAAATTTCAACAAGTGGTTCATCAATTCGGTAAATTCGCTCCAACTCATAAGTTTTAATATTATAATTTTGTTTGTTTTATTTATTACTTAATTAATTACGATAGCTTCCTTAAAAAAACTTTTTTGTAAAAATAAGGGAAATCCAAGGGCGAATCTTGTGGTCATGTTGTTCCTCCTCCCCTGCCCCCGGCTCCCCAAATCAAACTTCATATATGTCCTACACCTGCTATTCTTAATAGCGATCATATATTACAATTTATCGGGAGTCAATTTTGCCATAATATTGCACCTAATATTGCACCCAGTGAATAATTAGACCATGAATTAATGAATGCTCTTTATTCTAATAATTATAATACTATTGGTGAAAATGATAATGAGAAAATTGATCTTGATGAAACTCAATCGGATTATGATACATCCACTAGTCCTACTCATGATGTTAACCCAACTAGTGATAACCCTGCTAATCCAGAATGATGCCCCATCTGATACTCCTGTTACTGCCCCTACTTTTTCTAGACAACCTACCAAACGGACGAAAATGTCTCCTGTTTGGTCATTTTTTACTCAACTAGTTCCAGAACATAAGGCTAAAAGTAAAACTTGTGGTACGGAGTTAGCTTTTAAATATTTTTTATCCTAGATATTTTTGCATTGGTGATAAAATAATATCGGTTTAAATAGATAATGCTACTAGTAACACAAATGCTATAGCCTTGCTTACCACTACGATCTTGCATTTAGTAATATTTTTCATGTTAGATGTATTTGTCATATTTACCATTTAATTGTGGGTGATGGTATGAGAATTTTAAATATTAAAATTGAAAAGGTTGAAATGGCTCTTGTTCATACCCAAATTTTTTCATATATATTTTATAAATACATATATACTTTCAAACTAGTGCATGAGCACCAACCAACATTTTTTCATAATTTTTCATAATTCTTTTTAAAGTTTTTTAAATCAATTTATTCCTACATTTTATTATATAAATACTAATTAATTGCATCACAAATTATTTTATGATGACTTTATCATGTAATTACATCATTTACATCCAGATTAGGTTTCAAATATTTTCGACATATTTGTCATAAATACATTTGCATTTTAAAGGATAAAATTACACATTTGCAATAATAGCATATATGTACTTATAATTACTTTAATTGTGTCAAAATGATCTTTTTATGCTTTCATAGTGTTAAAAACTATTTTTTATTTTATGCACAAATAATATTTTACTGTTTATTTATTATTTTTTACAAATTGTTTATTAATTGAACTGGGTATTTAAATAACAGCCTCTTTTCTTAATCATTTTCGGACCAACCCAAGCCCAACACTCAAATACACTAGTTCAATCCGCCCCAGCCCAATATACTAAGCTCAGTACCCAGACCCATACCTATCCAGATTAACCCACCCGACCTAAAAGTTAATCCCAACCGTCTATCTCTCGAGATCAACGGTTCCCAAACACCCTAACCCTTTTAAATATACCCAAAACCCCTTAACCCTAAACCATTCCCTCTAAATAGCCGCCTCTGCATTCTCTCATCTCTTCCTCTTCTCTTCTCAAAACCCTAAGTCGTCGTCACCCAAAATCACTCTCTTAATCCCGCCTCTAATCAGATTCACTCCTCATCTCCTTACCATATTGGCCCCTCCTCCCTACTACCCGTTGATTGTCTTACATGATTGTTTGCCTAATATGGCAAGCAGAATGGAACCAAAACTGGTTCAAATCTTTAACATGTTTATTCCGTCTCTGTTCATCACTCGTTCTTCGTAAGTACGATTATTTTCGTATCTCTCACTAATTTATACTTAACCCTAAGGTTGGGATTTTCATATCCTCTTTGGATTCGAACCAAAGTTGGTTCAAGCTTTGATTTTAAGTGTTATCCCGTCTATATTCGTCCTATTATGCATAAATCTGCCTATTTTGGCGATTTCTTTTACTTATCCTAAATTAGGGTTTCGGAACCTAAATTTGGACCAAATCTGGTTCGGTTAGGTGTTTCTTTTTGAATAATTTCTTGTCTATGTTCATCGCATGCAATATATAGTTGATTGCCTTTATTTTTTGACGATTTTGTGGGATTTACCTAAAAACTATGGTTTGAAACTTCTTAATGATTTTATGGTACTCTTTCCTTTCTCGTATCTGACTAATACTTTCTTTATTTTTACCTTATTATGCTCATAAACAGATTTTTAATTGATACTATATGATATTTTCTTTATTCCAAGTGTTACTCGCCTAATTACACGCCATTATCCCCTGTTGATTTACTGAATTCTGTACTATTTGTCCTAAAATTAGACTTCAGCTGATTCTGTGATTTCTTTCCTTGTCTGTGTATGTTTGATTTTTTCCCCTTATTTATCTTCCTAGTTGACTACTATTTAAACCCCTTATCCTTCCCCCTTTAAAAAGGACTCGGACTATCAATACTTTCACTAAAAAACTTAGATTTTAACTCTGGTTCTCTTTGCTCGTTTGTTTTTCGTCTTGACCAACTGAAAACCAAGGCCAATTAATTCTGGACGTAGCTACTGTGGTTGCTTTCCTACCTAACTGGTAAGTCATTATCCCTTGCAAATTTATTTTCTATGTCTCCATAATTTGTGTTGTTCGACCAGCATTTTTAACTTTATTCTGGGCATGATTCTACCATTTTTATGATCCTATGAGTTCATCTAGTTGATATTGTTGGTTGTTTTATTTTGAATAATATGAATTCTCTTAAAGCTTAACTTAATGTTTTAACTTGTCTCGTGCATACTGTTTGATGGTCCTGAACCTATTCTGAACTTAGCATCCTTAGGATACTACTAGCATGAATTAGTTAATCAATCCTAACTTTACATATTTGTCTTGTTACTTAATTCATATGCCCTGCCAACTTGTTTTCTAACATGTTTTGCATCCCTCTGGATTCATTTGATGATCTGATTGTTTGCCTTAACACTTTGCCTAAATGCTTATGTGATTAAACAAGTTTGTCCTAAAATGTCAGCATGCACACTTAGTGTAATTAGGTCTTTTTCTGACTTAACCTGTTTAAAACTATGTATTTTGCAAACCTTGCCAATTTGTTCCTTAGTGCAATTCTGCCTACAAATTTTGTGTTCTAAACTCTATTATGATGGTTTTCTTCTGAAATCAACTCTGTTTCAAATCTGTCCCTACCTCCGTTTATGTGCTTCTATTTTTAAACTCTTACCCTTTAGGTTATTTAGGTTCTATCCTTAACCTCCTTAGTGTGAGCACTTCTCGGGGTCCATGTGAGACCCTTGTGAACTCTGACACACTGGAGTTTGGTTCCTAATATCCTTTGAATTATTTCTAAGCATTTGGTTCTCTAGTGTGAGCACTGCCTTGGGTCCCTGAGGCCTTTGAGAACTTTGACACACTGTAAACCTGGTTCCAATGTACTATGAATCCCTATGTTGTGTTGTGGTTATGGTGGAAGGCCTGGTTTTCGGGCTTATTTGGGCCTATAAAGGCTCCCTATAGTGTAAATGTTACCATTATGTAACTCATTTGATATTATGGGTTGTAATAACTCTGTAATAACAGATTTGGGGATATTTAGTGAAGCTGGGGGTTTTTACTTATATCTTTTGTTGAAATTGGGTAGAAATCTTGTCTATAGGATTTAATTACACTGATTAAACTATGTAACTGCTATATTGTGTTCAGAAATCTTGCCTATAGGACTTTCGTGGTTGTGTTTGATTCTGTGTTTTACATTTGCATACTTTAGACCTTGCTTGTAGGATTTTTGTTTAATTTTGTCCATTAGAAATCTTGTTCATAGGATCTATACATGTTTTCAACAAATTTGCATTAGTAATCACACCTATAGGACTTTGTTGTGTAAGATAATTATCTTTCCCGGTAATCTGTTTAAATTCTGTCTTTATACGGTTAATAGATATCATGCCTATAGGACTAAAATCAGTTTCAAACTTAGAAAATCCTACCTATAGGGTTTAAATCAATCCTGCAATAGATATCATGCCTATAGGACTAAAATCAACATTTAGAAATCATGGCTATAGGGTTCAAATCAATTCAGCATTTAGAAGTCCTTCCTATAGGGTTTAAATCAATTCAACATTTAGAAATACTGCCTATAGGGGTTAAATCAATTCAGCAATTAGAAAGCATGCCTATAGGATTTGAAAAGGAATAAAAAAACCTATCTCTATAGATTAAAATCCATGTTACACTTTGAAATATTGTCTATAGGCCTGTAATTAATAAGCTCGTAGAAATCATGCCTATAGGATCCTGTTGGTCGACTCTGAATTCGTTCGCTACTGTCAATCACTTAGGCAATATATTTGTAAGACTTAAAAATAATTATGGGTTTATAATTGTGACATATTACTGCCTGAAGTGCGCAGATTCATGCTGAATAAAATCAGTAGGCAAACAAATAGGTCTTAATGCTTGCCATAATAAATTGTCTCTGCATTCTGTTTTCCCACATAGATATCCTGCCTATAGGATTCCAAAGTAATAAAGTTTGCGTGCTTTTGTTGTCTATGTGCGGAGGTCAATGTGAGCCCATACTTGTTCTTTATTTGAAAGTCCTATTTGTTATTGTTTGTCGCCTAGATTTCACATTTTAGTAATACAGGTTGGTCTAGAACTATCCCAAATAGAGGTCCTAATGGCTCTAGGGCCATAGGTAATGGACGGGTAGTGCACACATAAGGTTAGCTAGAAACTGCTAGAACGCTTAAGTAACAACTTAAAGATAGTAATTGGGTAGTAAGGAGATGATAGCTCATGCGTTAATACTATGAGTGACACCCCGACTTGAGGGAGTTACAAAGTATTGTATGGAATGATCCTATAGGCTAAAAAANCTCAAGGTAATTTGAGCCCTTACCCGATCTTTGGTGATGTAAACTGGTTCTACGAGTTAATTGCTTTAGGTGCCCTATCGCACCTTAATCCGTTAGGTGGCGACTCTCTCAATTCCAATTCCTTACCCTCTCAAAAGGAGTTGTCCTGAAAATGTCGAAACCCGGTTTTGCGAGAAAAAGGGGGCGGGACAGCTCTTAACTGGCTTTTTATTCATACCGTAGAAGTAAATTTAGAGAATATTTTAAAAGATGCGATGAATTTGGCCTAAGAGAAAGAAAGGTTCCTAAACCTTGTCCAACTAGATGGAATTACATGTATGAAAGTTTGGTTGTTACATATTGTCACGACCCAAAAACCACAAGTCGTGATGGCACCTAATT
Organism: Nicotiana knightiana; assembly: GCA_005239525.1. Classification (NCBI taxonomy): domain Eukaryota; kingdom Viridiplantae; phylum Streptophyta; class Magnoliopsida; order Solanales; family Solanaceae; genus Nicotiana; species Nicotiana knightiana. The sequence continues at coordinate 37,259 of ML432758.1, forward strand.
CAACCCGCTAGGTTAGCCAACTAACAGAAAATATAACTCAACTGAGGTTATAAGAGAATAGAGAATAGATAACTGAAAATTTACGACTTCACCCAAGACCTGGTAGTACGAATCACGAGCTTCTAAGACTTGGAATTTCAAAACTGATACAAATAAATACACGTTCTGTTTGAAGGTTACATAAATAAATTAGCAATAACCTAAGCTACCAAGGACAAGTGTCAGCTATATGCAAGCGCACGGACATCTTTCGAATCATCTCCCGACGTCACCAGCAACTCCGCTCCAAAAATCTGCATGCAATGTGCAGAAGTGCAGTATCAGTACAACCGACCCCATGTACTGGTAAGTATTTTGTCTAACCTCGTCGAGGTAGTGACGAGGCTTTTAGTTGAAAGATGTTATTAGTTATAACTTGTACATTAGAATAACAGTATAGGCAGTTCAAAACATAATAGACAAAAGTACCGGATACACAGTCAACAATTACAAGCAGGAATTATAGTAGAATATTTACAATCTTTCCTGATATAAGAAGTGTATCCAAGATATCAATTCAGTTGGCACAGTAATACCTTTCGTGCTTCTATCTCATCCTCACCATATATAAATAAATTTATGTAACAAATCAATTAGCACGGTAACATCCTCCGTGCGTTCAACTCATCCTTCCAAATGTACGTATAACAGAACCAACAATATGGCAGAAACACGATAACAAGAATTATAAAGTAGGAAATACGCAAGTAACAAAAATGGACAAGCAAGGGATGTCGACGTAACTTAACTAGCATATTGGAGGCCTATGTGCAAATATAACAAATAAGAAGGAAACACGTGATCTTTACAAGCTAACATGTAAGGGCATGAATGACTAGCAGGGTGGAATGCTTATAATAAAGTGCGACCGAATAGATATGATATGAGTATAATTTTAAAAGCAGGAAGTAGACATGGAATATGCAAGTTAAGTAAAGTAAAGGACATGGACAACACAACAACAGTTGAGATAGAGGTCAAGTACGGGACAGTAACAACATGTCACACAAAATATATAATTGCGACAATAACAACTCAAGGTAAAGGCAGAAATGTATACACAGAAACAAATATCACATCATAATGCATGTCCCTCATCCTCACCTGTACGGAAACACCCTTCGTGCCATGACCTCAACATATTAAAAGCATAACAATATAAATGAAATGGCACGGCATCACCCTTCGTGCTTTACACCCTTTCTTACCAAGCATATGATATCAATAAAATGACAAGGCAGGAAGTATAAATAATATCGAGGAGAGTGTTCAAATGAATATTCCAACATATTCTCAGTCACATAATTTCTAAGCCAACAATGATTCAATAAACCCTAAAGGTCAGTATAATTCAAGTATTTCCACAAATTTCACAATCTATCAGCAACACAAGTATAGAATCCAGCATCTCAAAATATCGGTCGTAGCAATGTTGTAGTGATTATGCATAGAGATGGCCAAACTAGACACAACAATGTATTCTCAGAATTCTATCAAATTTGATCAAGTTATATTAGGCTAAGTTTTGATTTCTAGCATTTTATACTACTTTCTTAATATATGTAAATCAAGAGAGGCATGAAGCAAGAAAGATGGGTAATTCTACAAGACACAATTATAGCATAATCTACCCCCGAGCATGATTAACCCCGGAAAATACATATATGATCGTCACCTTATATATGTATCGCACCCGCATGTAGCAAACAATGACAAATAGGAGGAAAAATTCTCTCAACAAAGTTAGGCAAAATACTTACCTTGATTCGGCTAACTCAACACTCAACTGAGCCTTTTTTATCAAAAAAGTTCGCCTCCGCTCGACTAAATAAATTCAATAACGGCTTGAATAAATCACACAATGCAACAGAAAATAATTTCAGCTAATAAAGCTGTGATTTTTTACTCTATTAATAAAAAGTCAACAAAAGTAAAACCCCGGGCCCGCCCGATCAAAACCTGGGTCCAAGGATAGGTCTTGACTACCCATAGTCTCACGAGTCTAAATATGTGTTTTGTGTTCAAATCCGAGTTCTATTCGACTTTCAAATCCTAAATTTTTATTTTTCAAAACTTTGATAAAATCCCCAAATTTGCCCATAGATTTCTCATGAATTTGATGTTAAATCTGGTATAAAATCATGAAATATAGTTGGAAATTGATTAAAGATACTTACCCAATGATTTGGTATGAAAATACCTTCACAAAAATCGCCTCACATCGAAGCTAGGGTTCAAAAATATGAAAATGAAGTAAAAACTCGGAATCCTCAGCACTTAACAGGTTGCAGATGTTGCATTTGTGATAAACCGGAAAATGCGAAAAACATATCGCAATTGCGAACTGGAGGCTTCCGTGTTAAGGTCGCATTTTCGACAAAAACTTCGAAAATGCGAAGTTCAACATTCGCAAATGCGGCAGGACTCTTCGCAAATGCGAACATTGCCCAGTAGCCCAGACTTCGCAAATGCGATGGCTGCTCCGAAAATGTGGTTGTCGCATTTGCAACAAAAACATCGCATATGCGATTATACCAGCACCAGCAATCAAACATTATCAGAAATCTTCCCGAACCAATTCGAAACTCTCCCGAGCCCTCGGGGCTCTAAACCAAATATGCACACAAGTCTAAAACCATCATACGAACTCGCTCGCGCGATCAAAACATTAAAATAACTTCTAAAATCACGAATCAGACGCCAAAACGCATGAATATCAAACTAAACCTCAAGAACTTTTAGAATCGCAATCGAGCGTCCGAGCCATATCAATTCAACTCCAAACGGGGCCAAATTTTACAGACAAGTTTCATATGACGAAACGAACCTAATCAAAGCTTCAAATCACGCATAACAACCTCGAAATGACGAATCACACTTTAAGTCGAAATCAAAGAACCTTGAAACTTTCACTCCTACAACTGATGCCGACACCCATCAAATCACCTCTGATTGAATTCAAATTTTGCACACAACTAACATTTTCCATTACGGACCTATTCCAACTTCCAGAACCAGAATCAAACCCCGGTATCAAAAAGTCTACTCCCGGTCAAACTTCTCAAAATCTAACTTTTGCCATTTCAAGACTAATTTAACTATGGACCTCCAAATTACAATCCGGACGCGCTCCTAAGTTCAAAATCACCCGACAGAGCTAACGGAACTGACAAAACTCCATTCTGAGGTCAAACGCTAAGAAGTCAAACTTGGTCAATTGTTCCAACTTAGAACTTAAATCTTGAAGTTCATTCTTCCAAATTGATTACTAATAACTTGAAAACCAACATCGACGATTTAAGCAAGTCATAATATATCATGTGGAGATACTCGAGCTCTCATAACACCGAGCGAAGTGCATAAACTCAAAATGACTTGTCGAATCGTTTACACATATGAATATAGAAACCCCATAAACTCAATGATTAATGCAAATGTAAGTGATGATGATGAACACCTAATGAATGGGGATTGAGCTAATGTTAAAATGCTTATTGATTTTTTAGAAAAATTTCATATTGCTAGAAATGAATTTTTTGGGTAATATTATCCTACTATTTCTCACTATTTAGTTTATATTGCAGAACTTGCTAACTTGTTTGCTCATTTTTCAATGGGCGTGTAGTTTATAAACTTGCTATTCATTCTATGAGAAAAAACTTTAATTTGTTTTTCATATTCTCCCTATTTCTAGTGTTGCTGCTTTGTTAAATCCTTGTATGAAATTAGAAGGTCCTCAATTTTGGTATGAAACTGTTTATAATGGTTTAGCACTTGAAGATGATGAGTTGTCTCAACTTCCGGAAGCAATAGACTCAATTAGAATAAATGTTCAAACTATTTATAATGCTTATCAAGTTGCATTAAATCATGTTAGACCAAATGTTCCAACTCCTTCTTCTTCTGATTCTCAATCATCTAAAAGAACTGCGGAACTAAGAGCACTTAGTGCTTGGGCGGGGTTTAGGGGCTCTCAAGGTTCTACTAGCAGTGAATCCCCATGGCTTCTTTAATCTTTTGCAATGGTGGAAAGACAAAGAAAAATACTTTCCGGTTCTTTAAAGGATGACCCGAGACATTTTAACTATTCAAGCTTCAACAATGGCACCGGAGAGTGCTTTCAGTCAAGCAAGACTTCAACTTGGTGATTATAGAGCATCTATGAGAGAGCTAGAAAAAATTAGTACTTTTCATAGATTGGATCCGTTCGGAAAGAAGAAATTTTGGACTTGCTGAATCACAACTATATCAAGACGAAGCTTACGAAGAAATGCTAACTGAACTTGTGGAGGATGCTGCTTCACTCGGAAGCGGCAATGACCAGGCTACTTTTCCGCCACCACCAACGAAAATTCCTCTGGACCTTGAATGATTTATGAAGTTTGTAAGAGATACCATGTAACTTGTATGAACAAAAATTAGTATGTATTATGTAGCTTGTATTTTGGCACATCTTGATTAGTTTCTTTTTCTTTTCAATGGTGATATTAGCACCTTGTTGTGCTCATTTCATAAGAGGAGGAAAACTTAGAAAGATATTGCCATATATTTTGTAATGCTATAATAAAATTATAAGGTATTGCTTTGAATATCTCTTTACAATATTTTTGTCTTTAAATTTGAATTAAAAAAATTTGGTCACAATTCTATAATAAAATTTACAAGGCATTGCCTTAGATATTTTTTTAACGTCTTTTTGTCTCTAATTTTTATTTCATTTTTTCATAAAAAGAAAATAGTCGTTGGACTCACTTAGCCTACGGGCCCGACCCTTTTAACCCGGGACCATGAGTTCGTACGCCCGGTCCCGGGCCGGTTCTTACAAAAAGATCGTTTGGCCTGGGACCAGGACTGGGATCGTTTGGACTGGCCCACTTGGCCTGTTTAGGGACCGGACCGGCCTACTTGTCACCATTATTCCAATATTATTTATTCTAAGGGAAATGCAAGAAAAAAATAATTAATTCATTCTTGAAATCTGAAAAAATTACTTATTTTGGATCACCGAAAAAGCCAAAAAATCACTTATTGTGGACCGGAGGGAGTACAATTCATGAATCGATGTTAATATTCATACCGGATAAACAGAAATCGAAAGGAGAAAAATCAAAACATATCTACTTTAATTAGGTACAATATTAGTATAATTTTTCTAAGAACCGAATACCAAAAAAACTAAATCAAAATATCTAAATATCGTACCGTAACACCCCGGGAGGCAGAAAGGTCTTTATTTTATAAATAACAACTATTCAATTAAAATTAGTCATTATGTTGGTGATGTAAGAGACAAAACTGTCTGGAATCAAGGGTCCCACAGCGAAGATCCCGGACCCACTAAAGTTAATTCAGCATCACCAGATATTGCTTTCATGTGCCCACGGCCCCACAACTCTCCTTTTTCCCAACACCCATAATTTAGCAATCTCTATATCTTATCTGGCATATTTTTATTCTCTAAAATTACTTGTAGAGGCAAAATCAGCTTTTTCGGAGCTACAAAAGAAGAAAAAGTCAAATTAGAAAAAAAGACAAAATGTGGGACCCATAAATATGGTCCTATGTTGACAGAAAACTAACAACGAGGTTACGCAGATACTGCATGCTGCTTTTGAATAAGATATTAAACAAAACAATGATGACTTCAACTTATTCACAAATGGTATTATTATATACTATTCAATGCAAGAGGGTATCTCTTGTTTTCTGGTAAGTACTAAACTAAGCATATGTTCCTTTTACAGTTTTCTTTTAGTTTTATATTTTCAGTTGACTACAATTATAAATAAAAATTTCTTTGCTCTTTATTAAATAATTCGAGTGATTCTTGATAAGAATCATTTTTTATTTTTAATGAGCTTTATGTTGCACGCAATCCTAATAAATTTAAATTAGTTAATCACTAATTATTATTGGCAAGAGATAAATTACGGCAAACTTATGTTTCATTTTATCTCAACATTATCCTCTATGTTATTCAACATCTTATGAAGGATAGCAAATAGAATTTCTTTTCTTCATTTTTCACTTCCGACTAATAACCCTCTTTTCTTCTTCTTTTTAAATCTTTGGGTTTAATTTAGCCTTTTTCCATATTGAGGAGTTTATCAGAGTCTAGATCAAGAAATCTTACTCTAATTATCTAAATAAAATATTTTCTTTGTTCACTTTTACTTGTTCAATAATTTAAAAAGATATTTTTATTTTTATACTGTCACTTTTAGTATATCAAAAGAAGATAAAAATTTTTTTCTTGTTATACTCATAATATTAGTTATTTATTTCAAATCATTTATCAAATTCATTATAAATATACATCAATTGATATGGGTATCATTGTAAATTAGCACTTCATTTATTATTTTTTAAAGAGTGCAAAATCTATAATGAACGAATAAAAGTTAACAGAGGGAGTACATAGAATAAATATTAGAATTAAAATTCTAGTTCAATAGTCATTAAATTTGTGCACAATTAACATAGAACTTTGGCATGATTATAATAATTAAAATTAAAACAGTCAAGAAGCGGGTTAGTAGAACTTGCCATGAAAGTAATAGCATGAGAGATTAAACAAATGATTCCTTCTGATAAGTTTTTTGAGATAATATATGGGGACCGTTGGACGCAGCATCGTGTGATGCACACTTCAAAATATTATTATAACATAAAAAATCGAACATTTTGAGAAGTCTTGTAAGACAATACTTTGTAGACATCACTAGTTCGTTTTAAGTAAATCATGTAAGTTTTCCTACGCTAAATTAATTGTGGCCCCATAGGTTTAACGCTCATAATTAATATTTAATTAACAAATCTCATTCGTCTAATCGGTTATTTGATGGACGTATCCGATTAAGTGAGAACTTCTATAAATTGGTCATTTTCCCACTCATTAGGGTTACCGTATTTTTCCTCTCGTCACTATAGGCGGCGGTAACGTAAAACTAGGGGAAGGGGTGAGAAACCGATTTCAATTAACGCTTCCGCTTCACGATAATGGCCTATGATTCATGTATGTTTTCTATAACGATTATTTGTAAGATTATCATGTTCAAGATCCTGGTATACAATTAAAGTCTACGCTAACATGTGATATCAGAGCCTGGATTGTTTGATCTAATAATCTTCATTATGAAAACGATTCAGATTAATTATCGAGAATCACTCTTATGGGATTCGTATAAGATAATTCATCTTGGTAAAGTTCCATGCATGGCAATAACAGAACTAATTGTTTAATTCATTGATTTATCAAGTTTTGCATTGAATTGAATTTTATGTAAACTTAAGCATTGCCTCTTTGGGCTTAAAGATCTGATCAATTAATGTTCTTTCCCTGTTTCCTTTTTATTTCAATTTTTATTGAATTTGGTATTTTTTTACTAATATAATAAAGTAGGGTTGTATGAAAAAGCTTAAGCTTTAAAAAGCTGCGCCGATAATGAATTAATGAATGAAGTCTATAGGATTCTGTAATGCTTCTTTGTTATTTGACCATTAAAGTAGTGGAGTTTCTTTGCTAAAAGTCCGTGGAATGTATAAACTTTGCACATAAATTCCACGTAAGGTATAACTGTGTTACGATTCTTATATTAGTTTTAAACAATAACTAATGTTTCTACTGAGAATCTAAATTTGTGGGACTAAATTACTCTACAATCTCACCAGTAAAGTAGTGTGACTTTTGAAATAGATATTCTGTCTCAACTTTCTAAGCCCATAATGAATTATTTTTGTTTTCTAAAAGTAATTTTTTAAACGTCAGTTATTGTTTATTTTATGTATGTGATTAATGTGTATATAGTTTGCTAGTCAACAAAGTAACCAAACTAGATTGTTTAAAGTATTCACATGCATAAAATCTTATGATCTCTATTTTGTGTATGCACTTATGTTATATAGTTTGTTAGTCACCAAAGTGGCCAAACAAGTTTGTTTATACAAATATACATACATAAAATTATAGTTTATCCATGAAATTAATGAAATGCCTATAATTAAAAAGTTAGTGAATAAATTAATTTTTACTATTGTTATAACTTAAGGATTTTACCCAAAGGTGAATCAATTATTCTATGAATAGTGAATATGTTGAGGTAAATTAATATTCTTAGTCAAATTTATATTGTATGTCCAAAGATGGCATATATATTTGGTTAAAAATATTTTATTACCGATTAAAGACTAAATGGCATTTAAATTATGATAGTGTGTCGTAGTATCTACCCAAAGGAGAATTGTGATATGCTTTAACTGTTTTGTTGAATCCATATTGATTTGTGATCATATATTATTTATTTTGCAGCTATTCCTTTTCATTCGCTTACTTCTTCTGTTACTGTGTCCAACGGATTGAACTTCTTTGAATGGCATGAGCAAGTCCAGTTTCACTTAGGTGTGATGGATCTTGACTTGGCTCTGCTGAATGATAAGCCCGCTGCCATTACTGATTCGAGCAGTGCGGATGAGAAGTCTTTCCATAAAGCATGGGAACGCTCTAACATGCTAAGCCTTATGTTTATGCAAATGAATATTGCCAACAACATTAAGAGTACTATTCCACAAACAGAAAGTGCCAGGGAATACCTGATGTTTGTGGAAGAACATTTTCGTTCTGCAGATAAGTCTCTCGCTGGTACACTAATGGCTGAACTCATGACCATGAAGTTTGATGGGTCGCGTAGTATACAAAACCATATCATCGAGATGACTAACATTGCAGCAAGACTTCAGACCTTGGGAATGAAAGTGGATGACTCCTTCTTGGTTCAGTTTATTCTGAACTCGTTGCCTCCTGAGTATAGACCTTTTCAAATTAACTATAACACTATTAAGGATAAGTAGAATGTTAGTGAATTGTTCAGTATACTTACTTAGGAGGAGTCGAGACTTAAGAAACAAGGGAGTCATTCAATTAACCTCATGGGTCACGGAGCTGATAAAGGACTTAAAGTAAAGGCCAACAAGTTCAAGAAGAAGAAAGCACCTGCTAAAGCTCTACAGGATGCTAACAAGGAACATAAGGCAGATACGTGTCGTTTCAGTAACAAGGAAGGACACTATCAGAAAGATTGCCTGAAACGTAAAGCTTGGTTCGAAAAGAAAGGTACAATTAGTGTTTTTGTATGTTTTGAATTAAATTTAGTAGAAGTTCCTAATAATACTTGGTGGCTTGATTCTGGTGCAACTACTCATGTATCTACTACGTTGCAGGGATTCCTTACGATCCAAACTACAAATTCAAATAAGGATTTCTTGTTCATGGGAAATCGTATGAAGGCTCCAATTAAAGACATAGGGACTTATCGTTTGATCATGGAGACTTGACGTCACCTTGATCTATTACAGACTCTTTATGTACCTTCAGTTTCTAGGAATTTGATTTCTCTTTCTAGACTTGATGTTTCTGGATTTGATTTAAGGTTTGGAAATGGATGTTTTAATTTATATAAGAATGCTATCTTTTATGGTTCTGGTTTTCTTAGTGATGGTTTATATAAATTGAAGCTCGATATTGGTTTTTCTGAATCCCTTCTTAATGTTCAACATAATATTGGAATTAAACGTAGTTCACTAGATGAAAATTCTGCTTACTTGTGGCATAGAAGTTTCGGTCATATATCCAAAGAAATGTTAGAAAGATTAGTAAAGAATGAGATTCTTGTGAATCTGAATTTTACTGATCTTACTATATGTTTGGATTGCATTAAGGGAAAGAAAACCAAGCATAATAAGAAAGGTGCCACAGGAAGCACCTAACTTCTTGAAATTATACACACTGATATTTGTGGACCCTTTGATGTTCCATCTTTTGGTGGAGAGAAATATTTTATTACCTTTATCGATGATTTTTCACGTTATGGATATACCTATTTGCTGAAAGAAAAATCTCAAGCAACTAATGCTCTCAAGGTGTTTGTTAATGAGGTTGAAAGGCAACTAGATAAAAAGGTAAAAATTATTAGGTCAGATAGAGGTGGTGAATATTATCGTAAATATAACGAATCAGAATAATGTCCAGGTCCATTTGCAAAGTTCCTCGAGGAACGTGGCATATGTACACAGTATACTATGTCAAGAACACCTCAACAAAATGGTGTTGCAGAAAGGCGTAATCGAAACTTATGTATATGGTTAGGTGCATGATGAGTAACTCCTCATTACCCAAATCATTGTGGATGTATGCTCTTAAAACCACTGTGTATTTATTAAACAGGGTTCCTAGTAAGGAAGTTCCAAAGACCGCTTTTGAACTGTGGACAGGAAGAAAATCTAGTTTAAGGCACCTGCATGTTTGGGGTTGCCCAGCGGAAGCTAGGGTTTATAATCCACAAGAAAAGAAATTAGATTCTCGAACAGTAAGTGGTTACTTTATTGGTTACCCAAAGAAATCTAAAAGGTATGTGTTTTACTGTCCAAAACATAGTTCGAGAATTGTCGAAATCGGTAATGCAAGATTCATTGAGAATGGTGAAGTTAGTGGGAGTGTTGAAAAGAAAAGTGTGGAAATAAAAGAGGTGAGGGTCAATATTCTAATGCCCACGAATGTGCCTACTTCCACACAAATACCAAATATTGCTCCAGTTGTTGAAGAACACTTTGACAACACCGAGCAACATTTGAATGAGACATTTCATGAAGAAACTAACTCACAAATATCTGACACAAATGAACCACAAGAAATGCCATTAAGAAAATTGGCTATTTCGGATGATTACATGATTTATTTGCAAGAGTCAGATTTTGACATTGGTCTTAATAAGGATCCGATTTCATTTTCACAAGCCATAGAAATTAATGAGTCTGACAAATGGATTGATACCATGAAGAAAGAGCTATAATCCATGGAATACAATAAAGTATGGGATCTCGTTGAATTGCCAGAAAGTTCTAAAAGAATCGGATGTAGATGGGTCTTTAAGACCAAACGCAATTCAAATGGCAATATTGAACGATATAAAGCCAGACTTGTTACCAAGGGTTATACTCAGAAAGGAGGCATTGATTACAAAGAGACCTTTTCACCGGTCTCAAAGAAAGACTCATTAAGAATTATTATCGCATTGGTGGCTCATTATGATTTAGAGTTACACCAAATGGATGTGAAAACTGTCTTTCTTAATGGAGATCTCGAGGAGGAAGTTTATATGGACCAACCATAGGGTTTCGAAACTAAAGGAAAAAAGTCAAATGGTGTGTAAACTGAAGAAGTCAATATATGGACTTAAACAAGCCTCACGACAATGGTATATAAAGTTTAATAATACCATAACATCTTTTAGATTTGTTGAAAATACTGTTGAACGGTGTATATATCAAAAGATCAGTGAGAGTAAGTTTATATTTTTAGTCCTATATGTTGATGACATTCTACTAGCTGCTAATGATTTAGGCATATTGCGTGAGACTAAAGATTTTCTCTCTAAGAATTTTGAAATGAAAGATATGGGTGAGGCATCATATGTGATAGGAATAGAAATATTTTGTGATAGATCATAAGGATTATTGGGATTGTCTCAGAAAGGCTATATCGAAAGAGTTCTAGAGAGATTTAACATGAACAATTGTTCAGCAGGAATTGTCCCAATTCAAAAAGGGGACAAATTTTGTCTCATGCAATGCACTAAGAAGGATATAGAACGAAAAGAAATTTAATCAATTCCTTACTCTTCTATTGCTGGTAATCTGATGTATGCTCAGACTTGCACAAGACCGGATATTAGTTTTGCCGTCGGAATGCTTGGAAGATATCAGAGTAACCCAGAAATTGATCACTGGAAAGCTGCAAAGAAAGTTTTGAGGTACCTGAAAGGAACGAAGGATTACATGCTCATGTATAGGAGATCCAAGCATTTGGAAGTTGTTGGATACTCGGATTCAGACTTCGCTGGATATATTGACACTAGAAAGTCTACGTTTGGTTATTTGTTCCAATTAGCTGAAGGAGTAATATCATGGAAGAGTGTCAAACAGTCTGTCATTGCTACATCCACGATGGAGGCAAAATTTGTGGCATGTTTTGAAGCCACAATTCATGCATTATGGCTGCGAAACTTTATTTCAAGACTTGGGGTTGTCGACACCATTACCAAGCCGCTGAAATTTACTGTGATAATTCTGCAGCAGTATTCTTCTCCAAGAACGATAAGTACTCCAAAGGTGTCAAGCATATGGAATTAAAGTAATTTACCGTCAAGGAGGAATTGCAGAAATAAAGAGTGTCACTTGAGCATATTAGAACTGATCTCATGATTGCAGATCCGTTAACGAAAGGTTTACAGCCAAAGATATATAAAGAATGTGTACATAGAATGGGTCTTGGCTGTATTTATGACTGATATACTTATGATGTTTTGACACTCTAAGCTCGTTTATGTGTTTCTGATACACATTAGTGATTTCTTGTTTCTCATAATGGTGTACACATTATTGTTTTGAGATATTACAGGATAAGTCTCAATGAGACATTATTGTGGACCATAATAATTATAGCTTATGAACCTGATACGATGAGTTGCTAATGTTGTAGTATATGGAAGGGAGTATGTAAACAAATTATATATAACCGTCGTAACTCACATTTAGTAGTTTATCGTATTATGGTGTTTATGATTGACATTATAGAAGAGATTTGTTTATGCGCGATTAATGTTTATATGATTAAATATTAATATTATGTGATTATTGGGCCAAATGGGAGAATGTAAGTTTTCCTACGCTAAATTAATTGTGGCCCAATATGTTTAAGGCCCATAATTAATATTTAATAACAAATCTCATCCGTTCGAATGGTTACTTGATGGACGTACTGGATTAAGTGAGAACCTCTATAAATTGGTTATTTTCCCACCCATTAGGGTTATCGTATTTTTCTTCCCATCACTATAGGCGGCGGTAACGTAAAACTAGGGTAAGGGGTGAGAAACCAATTTCAATATGCTTCCGCTTCACGATAATGACCTACGATTCAGATATATTTTTTTATAACAATTATATGTAAGATTATCATGTTTAAGATCCTCGTATACGATTAAAATTTATGCTAACAAATCACACAAAAATAAATACAAACCCGTTTAGGTTTCACGTGGAAATCATAATAAAAAGTCAAGGCACCAATATTTTTGGTTGGAAAGCTCTTTATTTATCGGTTATACTATTCCAGGCAAGCCATCATTTAAGTATTTGACAAACTACTGGCAAAGAAATCATAAATATTACAATGAAAGGAATATTATTTTCTTAATTTTGATTGTTACTTAGCAGTAATATTAAAACTGAATTTAAGGAAATCAAACAAGTATTTTAAATATCAATAATCAAACAAGTATTTTAATAATCAGTTTCCTTCCATCCTAAAATACTTGTAAAGCTTCCACTTTTGAGAATTAATTTAATTAATATTTTTAAAAAAAAAATTAAATATTTAAAAACTACACAAAAAATATTATGATTTATAATTATTTTCATAATAATATGATTAAAAAAATATATGTATATATCGATCATAGTTCATGCAGTTTGATTATGGAGAAACAGGATAAATATTTTGTGATAAAAGGAGTAGTTTGTTTGGTTTTAGGAGTGAGGTTGTTGTCCTTTTGGTTTTGCACAATTCACGCATAGGCATTAGAGTACATCACAATCTTGTTTGAAGTGAAAACAAAATCTTGGAACTATTGTTTAGTAGTACTAGCAAATTGCATTGATTATGTTGAAAAGAAAATGAAAATTTCAAATTCAGAACTTAATTAATTACATTGATAATGTCATTTATTAGGTTATAAATTTGTTTTTATCACAACGTACTTACTTATGACATAAATATGCAATACTTTTATATTGTAAGTGCGTGAGTTTAAACACAATGATAAGAATTTATTGCAAAGTTAGCTCCTATTTATTAGATTATCAATTAATATTTAATTACATTTGAATAATCTGCTTAAATAAATACTAATATTTTCGTCATTAATGGTTACAACAGTATAATTTAATTAAACAAGGATTAAACTCATAAATTAACATGGAAGAAAAGAAAGAGGTAAATTAAAGAGTGGAAGAGCCAAAATTGAGTGCAAAAATAGAGAGGTGTGAGTACCAAAACCGATCTTCACGGCTCTGACATGAACTGATAACACTAACGTACGCCATCATTATCTGTCTCTTTCGTCGGCGATTTTTAAGGAGAGTCCCCCCTATCTCTCTGCTCATATCCATTAACTCTATTCTTTTACTACTAGGCGTGTTTATACAGTGTGTACGATTCCTACTTATCCTGCACCCCTCGGCGTCTGTTTCTGTACCTTTGGCGTAAAGCGCCTGCCCTCTCATTTCTTGGACTGGTCCTTGTTTCCACACACCACGACAATTCCTTTGCTATTATGCGCTTTCCTGTTCTATTCACACGTGGTGGGGTTCTTCTTTCTACTTTTTTTCACACCACAAAATATAACTAAGGCTACGTGTGAGATCCATCGTTATCACTAAGCTCCTATCTTATTTTTGCATTTCATTTTATTTTTAATGTTTACTCTTGTTTGGGACATTTCTGGAAGTGACGTGTCAGAATCTTGCCCGGCTTTTTGGGTCATGACTCTCGTAAGTAAGTAGTGAAATCACAAATTTTTTAAATATATTCAAATTTTAAAAAAAATTTCGACAAAAAGTATTCAATATAGGTAATGTACTTATAAAACAGGGAAGCTCTTCCATAAAATAGGTAAAGTAACTGCTTTAGGCCATATATTTGTAGGACCTTCATTTTTTGTTATACCTAATAGATTATATACGAGTTTAAGAAAAAGTTTTGTGAAGTGAAAGGTTTAATTTTTTTCGTTAACAAATCTATGAAGAAGGATTTGCAACTGCTATGATTTCTGCCATGTAAATGCATTTGAAATGAATATTGAACTCGAAATTCGTTAGAAACGTGTGATAGGAAGAAATCATTTGATAATGAATTCTCAAAATCTCTTGAAAGTCCACTTCAGCATATAAAAATATTTTTGATTTCCTAGTTAGCGTTAAAAACTAAGATCAATAGATGATGAAAATTTAAAAAAAATATTGTAATATTATTGAATATTTCTTAAAGCATAATAATCAATTCGATATTAATGGTAAATTTATTTTCTAAACTAAAAGTGTTAAGAAAAATAGTATAATTAGAAGATAAGTATTTAATTATATATTCAATTAAATAAAAAAATTTCTTGTCCAAGTGTATGTAATGCTTATAGAATAATGTTAACACTCTTGTTATGTTACTTAAGCGGAAGGAAATTTTTCAATGTTAAAATTGATAAAATCTTAACTAAGATCAATAATATTTTAGGAGAAGTTAATGGATTAGCTATATTGTTAATAAAGAAATATTTATTAGGCGAAATTGATTATAAAAATTACATTAAATCTACAAAACAATTAGAAAAATAGGCTTCAAATAAACTAATTTTTTTAAAAGGTAAGGTCCTCGTACAATTTGACTTTAGGCCACAAAATTCATCTGACAATTTCTACCGTAAAACATGATATTTTACCTATATAACTAATATAGTTTTACGACAAAGGGTGATCAGTTACCACCTTACCAAGTGTAGCTTCACCACTGATTCTGATTACAACGTTACATATATTTATAGGCCTGACACAGATTACACAAGGAAAGAAAAGCTAAGAAGCAACAATATTTCTGAATTTTGCATTTCGAGCCCAACTTGAACTCGGTTCACTAGCTCTTTTGTTTCATTCAACGCGATTCTACTTGGTTGGATCAGTACTACTTAATTTGATCCGATTTTGGTCAAATCGATTTTGGCACGATAGTAGTATGAAAATTAAAACAGGGGATAAAATGCAGTCTATGATAATATAAAGACTAGGAAAATTTGATTTTGTTTCAAAAATGAAAATAAATGAATGAAGAAAACCCACCTCAAATGAAAAGAAACATTAAATGAAGTGGGGAAAGAAAAATGTGAAATGTGCCAGATTTTCCACTGACACTTTTGTCTTTATAACACCTATAAAATTGTGCCTCATAATGGAAGATTCCAAGAAGAGGACCAACCCCTAAAAAAATCATCAATACACAAGGTTGTCCTGATGGCTAATGAATCTGACCCAGGACCATGACCACTGACCACTACTTGTACTGTCCCAAATCAATGCATAATAAGACCACTGAATCATGTCATTTTATTATATTTAAGTAAAAAAATGTTAGATAATAACGCATGTTAATTAACTATAGTTAAAAGATAGAATCTTGTGCAGACGAACACACATGTATATATATAGACATTCTTTGTGTATTCGTTTAGTTTCTCTAAGGGATTTGAGGCTAAAGGTGAGGTAAAAATATTATTAATGAAATGAATAATGTAAAAACCAGACATTGCACCAATAAATATAAAAAGTGTCATTGTACTCTTCAGTTTCTGGAATATAGTGTATATTTAATTGATTACCTTAGAGATAATAAGTTAGCACATCCTTGCGTACTTGGTGCCAACCCTAGAG
The DNA here is from genome assembly GCA_005239525.1 of Nicotiana knightiana. Taxonomy (NCBI): domain Eukaryota; kingdom Viridiplantae; phylum Streptophyta; class Magnoliopsida; order Solanales; family Solanaceae; genus Nicotiana; species Nicotiana knightiana. The sequence goes on from ML432758.1 coordinate 53,825, forward strand.
GTTAATAGTACATTCAGGTTTGCAAGATAGGTAAGTAGCCCACAAAAGTTACCAATAATGAATTACATGTTGTATGCATACCCATCAGTTCATTGAACCAACTCCCTGAATTAACAAGCCATGAATTAATAAGGTGAAATAAAGCATTTCATAAATGGTGACAATAACTTAAAGGGTGCCTAAGGGGAAACCTAATCTAATTGATTAAGGAAAAGCAAGGACTTGATTTTCAAAACCACTATATATGCCTGCAAAGTTAGGGGGATTAGCTTGTTTTTGGGTCCACTTCTTCTTTAATAGCATTTGCTATAATTAATAGTAGAAGAAGCTACCCTACCAATACTAGAGCCAATACAATCCTACTTTTTTCAGCATTCTTGACATCTCACCTAAGCAAACAAACAGTACCACTAGTACTCTAGCATTTATGCAAGAAAATCCCAAATCAACCCCACACTCCCAACACAAGATGTCTCTTTATGTCACCACAAACTAAATGTCGAAACAGTCATAATTGTCAATATGCCCATAGGGGCAGTGCAGAGTACCTAATTCAAGAGAGAGGACCACATTTTTCTGCTCTCTCTCTCTCTCAGCAATCACAAAAGTAGGATTCTTTGCAAAAGTTGGCATGCACCCAACCTTTATCTGGACATTGGTAAAACTGCCCAATATCTATCAATGTGGCAACAATAGCAAAACTAACTTTAAATTTAATCCAACATTCATCACCATTTACCCTCCACTCCCCTACTTTTATCATCCATCGGTTAAGCTAAGGTAAACAGTAAAAATACACACTTCCTCCTTTAAGCACTTTGTATGTAAACAACAATTTTCAATATGTAAGAGCAAATATATTCTAGCCTGTCATACCATCGGGCATTGATTGTTGTACCATAAATTGAATCCTCTTCTCTCTACTCCACCCTCTATGGACTCGGGATATACAAAGACAAAAACATTTCTTGAGAAATCTGGCTTTAATTGTTGTACCACATGATAAAAATTTGAACTGTGACATCCCATAATCTAAATTACTCAAACTGGCGATGAACTACTAATAAGAACAAACAGAGATAAAAAAGAATGAACAATTTGCATTTTACAATTTCTGAGGGAATTTACAAACTAAAAGTCTAGCATTTTTTTTTTAACTACAACAAATCTATTGTTTCTATTCCTTTTCCTTTTCCTCTTCCTAGTTTCTCTCTTTTGGAAATTCTTTCCTTTTTTTGATTGATCAAGAAGACATGTTAACATGTACTGTGGCATTCATGTTAGAGTTACATACAGGGCATGTATGGAGTAAAGTGGACCCACACACTGCACAAAGGCACAGGTGCCTGCATGGTAACAGCAACACACTCGATTCCCTCTCCCCACACCTCTTGCACATCCTGTTATCCTGCGCTTCTCCCGCTAACGTGCGCCTGCCTTCAATTTCTTCCTCTTCTTCCGCCGCTGCGCCGTGGTCACTGCTACCGCAGCAAGATTCCACGTCTTCCTCCACCGCCGCTCCGATAACGTTTCCGCCGGCGGAGAGGCGCTCATCGCCCACGTGAGCCAACACTTGTTCCAAGTTGTTACGTAGTGAATTGGCCGTTGCTTCGTTTGTTTGTGCCAAATCCTTCCATAACTGATTCTCAACGTACAGACTTTTGACTTTTTCTTGTAAAACGAAATTTATTTTCCCCATTCTCTGAATCTGTTCATCTTTTTCTTTTAGTTTCTTTGTCACTCCTTCTCCAATGGCAGCTACTAAAACTCTCGCTTGCTGCTTCTGCCTTTCTTCTAATTCCAACCTTATTTTCTTAGTCTGTAAATCACCACCAAAAAAATTCTCATTAGCCAAAAAATTCAAATAAAACAAATTCAGAATCAAAATAAACAGAAAAAAGCAATAGAGTCGAAGTTTTTCAGTAGACTTACATGGTGTGAAATGATACGGTCGATATCCAACTGGTACTGTTGAAGCATTGGTAAAACGTCATCTCCAACAAACGACGTAGTAGTAGTATTACAAGTATTAAACTGATTAAACGAATCCCTTGAACGCTTCCTTGTAGCAGCAGTGTTAACGGCGTTGGAGTTGGCGTTGGCAGCGGGGGGAAGGTTAAAAGTGAGGCCACTGTCGGTGTTAACGGATGTTTTGGGCTGAACTGAATCGCACATCAGACTGTGATGAAACGGCAAGAAACTACTATTCTCTTGAGTGGGCAAAGGAAAAGCAGAACCCATCTGGGTATTGTACGAAAACCCATTTACTTGATTCGAGAAAATTTGCTGCTGTTGTGAAGAAAAAAGATTGATATGCTTAGCTTCAACTGCCATGGAAAAAACTCTAGTCTGTAGAATTTTGTGTCTTGTTTTGGTTGCGAATGCTTTTGATTTTGTTTTGGTTGATCAGAGAGAGAGAAGAGGGAGAGAGCATATGTAGATTTGGAGTTGGAGGTGGCGACTAGAGAGAAATGAATGGGGCTTACGCCTTTATTTATGCGTTCAGTTTTGTGGATAGAGAGCGAAACGTGGTAGGGAAAGTCAATAAAGAATTTTAGAGAGAGAAAAAGTCTTCGACCCAATTAAAAAGGCTTTGAAATTAGTAAAAGTAGTGGATGGATGAGATTTTACATATTTATCATCACTTACTAAATTAGATGTTCATCATCTTCTTTTTATATAATACAGAGTTTTATGGAACAAAAAGTTTAAGAAAAACAATTTTTTCGCACACATTAAGAATGTTTCAAAATTTAACATTAAGCGTGGTAGGTTAGAAACTCTAATTTTAGTTATATTTTATACTTTAATCACTATGTTTTTATTGTATTTCTTGTTAGTACTTTATACTTATTACGTGTGTTATGTTGTGTAGGATGTGATTTTGAATGATGAAGCAAGTTTGAAACTAAAATAAATAATTTGAAAATTTGAAGTCTCAATAAAAGCCTAAAATATTAAGCCAAGATCACATTCAAGGCTCGAGAACTAAGTCTTGATGTCAAAAAGTAAGGAAAAAAATATTACTCCGAAAAAAATGTGCTATCGCGCCGCGGGGCGCGGGCATTAGTGTAAAATTCCTGCAGAGTGAAAAAAAGGACTCTGAAATTTTTCACTAGTGCGGCACAAGGTATGCCGCGGTAGTGTATTTTGTCGCCCAACTTTTTTCACTTTCAGCTTGGAAAGGATAGTTTTGTCAAGGTCCGTTCCTACATGGTATAAATACATCAAAAATACGAATTTTAGAGAATTTTTGACCTTAGAAACTTTTGGAGAGCATTGGAGGCTACAAGACACAAGATTTCATCATCTTTTCATCAATTCAATACGGGAGTTTTGATTGTAACGTTACATTGATATTTTCTTACTCTTTATTTATAGTTGTGATGACTTCTTCCATGATATGGAGTAATTTCCCTTAGGTTTTAACGGATATGGTATTTTGATAGCTATTTGTGAATTTTAACTCTAGTTATTTTGCTTGAATTCATTTATGGAGCTTTAAATTGTTTGCAACTTTATTCACTAGTTTATTTAATCGAAAGAGAAATATTGTGGTGATTATCGTGCATTATTTTGTTTGGTTTAATTCACCGATTCTCTTAACTAATCGAAAGGGCTTGTTGAGTTGATGGTTAAATCTAGTTAGGAGAATATTCGAGAGACGTTTCCTCAAGACTAATCCATAAACGCTTGAATTAAGATTTAATCGATAGATGAGTCTTGACTAGACGTTTGAACTAATCATTGAGTGAATTTGTGAGGATCATTAGAACATTACAGTGAATTGAGCTAGAGTTGAGTCCCCAATAGCTATCTTGCACCTATGCTGTCCCGACCCTTATTTCTCCGATTGATAATTTTGTGTTGCTCACTCTTTTCTTCCGGTGATCAATTATCAATTGGTTTAGTTTCATTGTTAATTTTAGTTATTAATCATCCCAACCACCATGCTAATCATCTTGAATAGTGTTAAGCTAGAAATTACTTGAACATTATTTAAATCCAATCCCTATGGAGACGATAATCATAACTATACTATCTTTTGTTAGCGAACATTAATTTTGTGTTGTGTTGTGTTTGCGCTCGTCAGATATGTGATCACGCTCAACTATGTCTTATAGAAAGACTAAACGGGCGCTGCAAATATAATCCGGGGTATTATGCCCAGAGTCGATCCCACAGGGAATTTATGTATCAATCAAGCCGTCAGAATACAAAACTTTACTTAATCAATTTTCTCAAGACTTTTGAATATCAATTGGTGATGTTTTACTATTTCTACTGACAAAATTAATAAACTAACGATTAACTAACAATATGGTGTAAAAAATTACAATAAAGGTCTAAGGTTATGGTTTTCCCCGTTGGTGAACTTCCTTCTTGGATACTTCTTATAGTTTGATTAGTTGTCTCTATCAATCATGAACACTCTATCTACCATAAATCTCTCTCAAGTAATTATGATAATTTACTAGACGCACTCTCTCAAGTTACGCTAGCTAGATTGCATTACAGTTCACTTTAGATTGCACCCGAAGTATCGTTATTTCTAATCCAACTTCTAAACCCTCGGTTATGACTTTCATCTATACTCTGGGAGTGATGTTGTTCAAATAACTACCTAAATATGCACTCTCTCTCAAGTAGATACATAATAAATAGGAACAGCTAATTGAGGATCCTTTCAATTAAGTACAACAAGAACGTAGTTGAACAAATAGAGATTAACAACCAACCAAACTATATTAATATCACAATAAGTTCATCCCCCAACGGGTTCCACCAAAATCCTAGATTAAGAAATTAGCTACTTATGCTTATAATAATCAAAACCAAAATTACTTGCATACATAAATTACAGAGTAATGAATAAAAGATGTAAAAATCAATGTTTTGCTTTGCTGGGTAGTATTCCACAAGCTTCTCTTCTCTCTAATGGCAAAAGTCCCCCAAAGTTGTGTTTTTGGGTCTATTTATATGTTTGGGATAAACCCTAAACGTGTAGGAGATTTCTATTCAAATCGGGAAACACTTAAAACCTTAAAAATTCGGATTGGACTGGACTAGGGACCAGGTGTTACAGGCCAAACGCCTGGCCAAGCCTGGCGTTAGGGCCCAAACGCCTGGCCAGGCTTGGCGTTAGGGCTCAAACGCCTGGCTAACGCCTGGCTAGGCCAGGCTTTACAGCCCAAACGCCCGGCTATAGTCCGATTCACTCTTTTTCGACTCTTGAGCGTATTTTCGACGTTTATGCATCCATTTAACTCGGCTTCCATCTCCAATTCACCAACACATGAAATAGACTCCATTAGGCACATACGGAGTGTTTTTCATCATTAACGCACATAAAATGTAAGGCATATAATGCATTAAACCATGAATTCTAGCCACACATCAACATCCCACACTTAAACATTTCCTCGTCCTCGAGCAATCAAACTACACTCATGCACACAACTTATTAAGCAAATCCCTTAATACCTTATACCAAGAATTTTTAAAATAGTTTAAGCACATATGGGACATCCTGGCCTCAATAATCGACTCACATATACCATGTTTTATTCACAATCCACTCACTACTCTAACATAGAGGTCAACAACATTACATTTCCTTCGTGAATCATGTTCCCTCGCCAAATCAAAGAGTTAGTTCCACACACAATAAAATTTAAGAACACTTAGGAAATCAAGATAGAAAGAATTCACTCACTCTCAGAACTAATATTCATATGCCACAAAAGATGCACCATAGGCTTGCCCGTAGTGTACTACTCTACTAATCGAGCTCATTCAGTCTAGGATCAAGTAGGACTTTATTTGGTTGTAATGTAGGCTGCGGGACGGGTAGGATACATTTGGATATAAGAGTGACTACACCTCCCTAAGCACTTTAATACATATACTTTAGCGCTCAACCTCAAACTTATATTAAGCCAAACTCCACCTTCACATCAATGTTATTACCCCATACTTCTTTAAGCACAATTACATCAAGAGTCACCACATATTTTTTTTTTTCACAACAATACAACTATTTTTTTTTCTTTTTCTCTTTTTTTTTTCTAAGTGACTCTTACTTTTTCAAAACAGTGCACCTTTCTCCTTATTTCAATTATTCCCCTCAAAAACCAACCTACCACCCCACACTTTAACTTTTCCATATTTCATCACTTTTTCAGTGCTTACGAGAGGTGACAAGGTTCAAATATATGATCGATTCAAACAAAGGGGTATGGCTTGTAATGTGGTTGCCAAAGAAACAGGATTATAGGCTCAACGGGGTTAACTACGATACATAACAATTAGGTGGGTAAAATATATATAGTTGGCTCAACAAAGAAATGCCTATATCACTTCCAAGACTGAACAAAACTTCTATTTCGCTTTGCACACACACGGGGCAAGTTCTAGACATCAAATGCAATGCACAGAATAACATACAAACCTCACACACACTTGGCACATAACTCACTCAGGATTGGATCTATCACGACACTCCAGTCAAAGCAGTTAAGCAAATCTTAAGAATTCCTGATTTAAGGTATTTATCCTGGAGTCAAAAAATTGAGCCTAAGCGTCACAACCAAAGTACTGACTATTCTCAAGGCATCACGACGTTCTGAGATATTGCTACGATTAAGCCCTCAACCATGTGGTTACTACTCCTAAAAATTAAAAACTACCTACACCCGGTTCAATTAAAAACCCTTGGAAAAGAATCGTGGTCCAAAGAAAAACCAAGGGGGAATTACTACACTACCTAAAACAAATAATCTTTTTGGTATTTTCTTTAGACTTACTTCCCTCAAGAGAACTGTCTAGGAGATCCATCATCGGGCAGAGTCCACAAAAACATTTTTTTTAAATTTTTTTTTTTTTTGGTTTTTGTTTAGTTCTACCTAAAATCAAAAGACTGCAGAAAAAAACTACAAAAACTTAAAAGAAAAATCATTTACTATCATGAGTACAAAACTACAACAAGAAATCACATATGGTACAATTCCACAATACATATGTACAACACCCCACACTTAATCCATGCAATTTCTTCAGTGCATCATATAAATACAAAAACAAGAAATAAAAGCAATGTGCAAGAAACTCCCTGATCATTCAGCGTCTTCATCATCGGATGCTCTCCATTCCTCCTCAAACTCATCTTCTCCATCATCTTCCTCATCTGAGCGCATCGGCTCTGCATCAGAGTCGTCAAGTGTGTTGATATCCTCATCATCTGGGATCATGTATCCCTCACCTGCTCCAATCATTTGTTGAGCATGAGCATTGAGCGGGTATCTATGATCCAACTCATCTCTCTCATCAACTGACGCCAGACGACTCCTATTCACAACTGCAAATCCATCATCCCATAAATATAGGCCACGAAGCTATCATCCCGCGCATTGCGCTCGGCATTGGTCAGTGAAGACTTTTCTTTCAGTCTTAAGCCTGTGATGTCAGTATCTCGTGCGAGTTGATCAATGGTATGGTCAAAGTTGGGATCAACTGCTACATTTCATTTAGCAGGAATTGAGTCGGGAAATTTGGGAATGGTATTCGATCAATTCCATTGATGGAACGCACCAACCCCATTTGATAGCGCATCAGATGGCCCACATTCACTCTCTGCCCCGTTATGAGGAAGTAGAGCAGGCAAATCCTCTCTCGGCTGATTAAGGTGTCATGGGTGCACGGTAGTATCCGTGCATTAATCACTTTAAGCCACACCTGGGTTTCAGCCTTCATTTTCTTCTTGGGGAACCTTTTATAGCGATTTGTGGCTCTATCCCGAATCCAAGCAGCCCTAGAATCTACCCCACAAAGTGTGTGCCTCACCTCTCTATAGTTAGGATGGCGGATGAATTGCTCTAGAGGCTCCACCGGAACATTTGGTGCACCTAGAAAATTACATATGGCTTTGGTTGAAAAATCCACCAAATGCCCACGAATTGGCACCAATCCGTCCTTGTCCTTAGGGTCAAAACCTGCATAGAATTCCCGAACTAGGTTAAGGTTGATGTTACCATTGTGCATGAACATATATCCTAAACCCAACTCATGGATGCTCCTCCAAATCGCTGGAAATTTTGTTCTCAGATTCCCTTCCTTAATGGCCCCTTCAGGGTGAACATGCTTGGGCTTGCAGCGTGCATACCATTTCCTGGAGTGTGTTGGTATGCTGTTGATACCATATTCCCGTTGGCCAACGGGTTGCTATCTCATAGCAGCGACATCAACTACTGCTTCCTCACCAGTCATAATGGAAGTAGCATCTCTTCCTTTTCTTTTCTTCTGAGGTGGTGGGGGTTTTGCTTTGGTTTTCGCTGGGGCCGAAGACGTGGCCTTTCCTTTGCCGGTGGCTCTCCTGGGTAGCATCATTTGCCCTGCACAAATGATCAGTAGTTAGTGGGTGTCACAAAATGTGTACTATACGCTTTCCCACTTTGCCAAGGTTACTCAGACTTCACCTTGGCGATTTTATGAACAATTGACACATAAGGCTTCTCGTGAGACACTTCACACTTAAAATTTCATGGAGTTCAAGATGCATGACACTAGTGGTTTGTTTCCCGGAGACTCGGGCTCCGAATGGGATATGTATTGCCGTTGAGGCATTACATCGAGCACTTGGCTAGCACAATTGCCATGGGAGCTCTTATGGACTTGAGGGACTGCCTCATGTACCCAAATCTGTTTGGGGTTCCATAATACCACTTAGCTTCACAATTTCAACCCATTCCTAAAGGGTTTCGGGGATTGGGGTTCACAATACAATACAATATGACCATGAACTGCATAAACCCATAAAGAATCACCATGAATCAAGGATACACCTTTCATAATTGTAACACCCAATTCGAAGTNGAAAATCCCGAGCACCCTGGCGTTAGAGTTGGAACGCCCAGACCACCCTGGCATTAGCCAGGCGTTTTAGGCTTAACTCCTGATGCCCTCTGGAGTTAGCCAGGCGTTTGGGGCTTAACGTCTGGGGTCTTCTGGCTTTTGCTGGGCGTCTGAGGCCTAAAGCCTGCTTGACCCCGGCGTTGTCCCCACTTTTCGTCATGCTAACACACTGCTCCTTTCACTCGAATGCACTTGCAAGCTCGTTAGTAAGTATTATTACACAAAATACTTCTAATTATACTAAGATTTAACTACGCATTGGGTTGCCTCCCAACAAGCGCCTTAGTTAATGTCGTGGCACGATGATTACAACAAGTCAATAGGTTGCCTCCTATGAAGCGCCTGATTTAACGTCGCAGCACGACGCAGAATGAACGCAGTTTTTAAGGATCGTTCAGTCTTTTAGGTTCAATCAGATGTACAATAGCCATCATACTGGCTTCATTCATTCCCACATACCTTTTTAATTTCCACCGCACCATAAGGAAATACGTTGACCATCTTAAAACAGCCAGACCATCGGGACATCAGCTTACCCGGGAACAGTCTTAATCTTGAATTGTAAAGCAATACCTTGTCCCCTGATTTGAAATTTCGGTCCATAATGTTTTTATCATGTAATCTCTTCATTCGTTCCTTATACAACTTGGTGCTTTAAAATGCTTGTCCTCTGAACTCTTCCAATTCGTTTAACTCTGTGACTCGATTTTCTCCAGCAGTATCGAGATCCAGGTTCAACTGCTTCAATGCCCACCAAGCTCGATGTTCTAATTCCACAGGCAGGTGATAGGCCTTACCAAATACCAACTTGTATGGAGACATACCGATTGGTGTTTTGAATGTGGTTCTATAGGCCCAGAGTGCATCATCAAGTTTCTTCGCCCAATCAGTTCTTGTGGCGTTAACTGTTTTGGTCAGCACACTCTTTATTTCACGGTTGGAGACCTCAACCTGCCCGCTAGTTTGGGGGTGATACAGGGTTGCTACCTTGTGACGTACATCATATTTAGAAAGCAACTTTTCAAAGACATGAGTGCCCCCGTCACTAATAATGACCCTTGGGGGTCCCAAAACGGGTGAATATATTCTTCTTTAAGAACCCCCACTACCACTCGTGTATCATTGGTGGGGAATGCTGCAGCTTCTACCCTTTTGGACATGTAATCTACAGCAACACGTATGTACTTATTGTCGTAGGAGCTGACAAAAGGACCCATGAATCTATCCCCCACACATCGAACACTTCCACCTCTTGTATCAGATTCATGGGCATCTCATGACGAAGGGATATGTTCCCCGTCCTTTGGCATTCATTACATCCCTTCACCCATTTATGGGCATCTCTGAACACAGTGGGCCAATAAAAATCGGCCTCCAACACTTTAGCTGCTGTTCAGACTCCTCCGAAATGTCCTCCATACGGAGCTGCGTGACAAGCCTGCAAAATAGCAAATTGTTCTATCTCGGGGACGCACCTCCGGATCATGTTATCAATGCAAATTTTAAACAAATGAGGTTCATTCCAATAGTAATTACGGCTATCACGATAAAATCTTTTCTTTTGCACAGATGAGAGCTCGTAAGGGTCGATTCCGCATGTCAGGTAATTAGCAATATCTGCATACCATTGCACCTCTCCCACACTTGTGGCCAGCAGCTGCTCATCTGGAAAGGTTTCCAGAATATCCTCATACTCATGTGCCTTTTCAGCACCTTCAAGGCGTGATAAATGATCAACGACTTGGTTCTCCGTTCCCTTACAGTCACGAATCTCCAAGTCAAACTCTTGCAAAAGCAGCACCTAACGAATTATGCGCGGCTTAGAGTCTCTTTTATCTACCAAATACCGAATGGCTGCGTGATCAGTGTACGCAATCACTATCGACCCGCTCAGGTAAGACCTGAACTTGTCAAATGCAAACACTACAACCAACATTTCTTTTTCTATTACCGTGTAGTTTAGCTGAGCTCCACTCATCGTTCTACTTGCATAGTAAATTGGGTGCATTACCTTATCTTTTCGCTGGCCCAACACGGCTCCCACAGCATAGTCACTGGCGTCACACATGAGTTCGAACGGTTGCTCCCAGTCGGGGGCAACTATACTCGGTGCAGTGACTAACTGCTTCTTTAGCTCCTCAAAGGCTACCCTACAATCATCAGAAAAAAAAAGGGTCATCTTTTTCTAGTTACTTACAGAGAGGGTTGGCAATTTTGGAGAAGTCCTTGATGAATCGCCGGTAGAATCCGACATGTCCCAGGAAGCTACGAATAGCTTTGACTGACGTGGGTGGAGGGAGTTTTTCAATCACCTCTACTTTGGCTCTGTCCACTTGAATACCTTTACTCGAGACCAAATGTCCCAAGACGATTCCTTCTTGTACCATGAAGTGGCACTTCTCCCAAGTCAGAACTAGGTTCGTCTCGATGCACCTTTTTAGTACACAGTTTAAATTTTCTAGGTATTCATCAAACGAATTTCCCACCACTGAGAAATCGTCCATGAAGACCTCCATAATATCTTCCACCATGTCTGTGAAAATGGCCATCATGCACCGTTGGAATGTTGCAGGTGCATTACAGAGACCAAATGGCATCCTCCTGAAGGCAAATACCCCATAAGGGCATGTGAAGGAGGTCTTTTCCCTATCCTCTGGGGAAATAGAAATCTGGTTGTACCCCGAATACTTGTCAAGGAAACAAAAATAAGACCTCCCTGCTAGCCGGTCGAGCATCTAATCAATGAAAGGAAGTGGGAAGTGGTCATTGCGGGTGGCAAGGTTCAACTTTCTGTAATCCATGCATATTCTCCAGCCCGTGATGGTTCTAGTGGATGCTCATTTTTATCATTCCTTACCACGGTCATACCACCCTTCTTTGGTACATACTGTACTGGGCTAACCCAGCTGCTGTCAGATATGGGGAAAATGGTTCATGCATCTAACCACTTTATAACTTCTTTCTTTACCACTTCCTTCATATTTGGTTTCAACCGCCTTTGATGTTCCCTAGAAGGTCTGTGTCCCTCTTCCAGGAGAATCTTGTGCATGCAATAGGCTGGGCTGATCCCTTTGATATCTGTCATCGTCCAGCCAATGGAAGTCTTGCATTCAGAAAGTACCTGTAACAACTGTTGTTCCTGCACATCTAACAACCCAGATGAAATAATAACAGGTAATGTAGAGTTAGGTCCAAGAAATGCATACCTGAGGTGCGCTGGTAAAGGCTTCAGCTCTAACTTGGGTGGTACTTCAACTGAGGGCTTAGCTGGTGGGCTCTCTCTCTTTTCCAAGTGTAATGGTTCAATTTCGAGAGCCCTCGACCATGTCCCTTTTCCATCCAATGATAATACCCATTATGCTAGCTCCTCACCGTTCATATCATCTAAGTTCATCAAACATGCAGCCAAAGGGTCCCCCACAGTTAGGGATGCATCATTTTCTTCCAGGATCATGTTCACGGCATCTATAAGAGAGCAGTTGGAGAACTCACTTGGTCGCCTCATAGACTTCTGTACGTTGAACGTGATTTCTTCATCATTGAGCCTCATCTTAAGCTCACCAGTCTCACAATCGATGAGGGCTCTACCTGTGGCCAAAAATGGCCTTCCCAAGATTATGGGAATTTCCTCATCTACTCGGCAGTCTAGGATCACAAAGTCCGCAGGGAACACAAATTTCCCCACTTGTACTAACATATCGTCTAGAATACCCGACGGTCTCTTCACCGTCCTATCAGCAAGTTGCAGCAGAATGGAGGTGGGCCTGGATCTACCAATCCCCAGTCTTTTATATATGGCCAACGGCATCACATTAATGCTGGCTCCCAAGTCACATAGAGCTTTGGCGAAAGCTAAGTTTCCAATGGTACAAGGAATTGTAAAACTCCCTGGGTCAGACAACTTTTCAGCAATAGGACGCGTCACCACCGCACTACAAGTCTGAGTAAGGGTGACAGTAGCCAGATCTTGGAAGTCAAATTTTCTGGACATCAAGTCCTTCATCATTTTAGCATAGCCAGTCATTTCCTTTAATGCATCAATCAATGGGATATTTGCATGTATCTGCTTTAGCATGTCCAAGAATTTCTTATACTGCTCATCCTTCTGGTATTTTGCCAGCCTTTGAGGGAATGGAGCTGGTGATCTCTTCTTTCCTGTTATCTGTTCGTTTTCCTTTTCCACCACCACCTCAACTGCTGGCTCTGCAATTTCCCCAAGTTCTTTCTCAGCTTCACCTTGCTTCTTAGATTCTCCTTTAGCTGGCTACACTATGCCCTTGGTCAAAGGAGTCGAGTCATCAATTTCAATAGGCACCTGCACCAGTGTTTCTGTCTGTCTACTTTCCTGCCTCATCTCTTGTTCTAGGTCTAGGTCTCTGCCATTGCGGAGACTCATTGCCATTAGCTGCTTTGGGCCCTGGTCCCTTGGATTCACCTGAGTATCAGCAGGTAAAGTTACATGAGGACGATAGTTGACTGCATTTGAAATTTTCCCCAGCTACACCTTGATGTTTTTAATGGCTGAGTCATGGGCATCTACTCTTTCGCTGATCTTAGCATTTGACCCAATAACCTGCTGCATCGTAGTTTCTAACCTGGAGAACCCATCTTCTTGCCTTCCCCACTGTTGATGCTGAGGAGGGTAGTATGCTTGTTGTTGATTCTGATGGTTATAACCTTGTGGCCTCTGATATGGTGCTGCATTACTTTGTGGTCTCATGACACCCATATTTCTACTGTTCTGCTGTTGGTGAGGTGGCCTATACGGTTGAACTTGATGACCCCAGTTCTGTCCCCTTGTCTCTGGCATTCATAAGTTGACACATAATTCATGTTTTCTGGATAAGGAGGGTGTTTTCTTTCTGTATTCCACTAGTTACCAATTGGTTGACTAATGCAAGATGTGCATAATCCCCCATTGGTTGTATCTACAATGTGTACCTGCTGTTTTTGCCCTGATTCCTCCACCTTCTTAGTTAGTATGCTCATCTGTGTTATCAAGGTGGCCACGTTCTCTACAATAGTATTGGATGGATCGAATGGCACTGAGTGAACTACAGGAGTAATGGGTGCATTCCTGGTCGTCAATCCTGAATTCTGTGCCATTTTATCAAGTAAGATCTGACTTTCTCTCCACGTTTTGCTCAAGAATGCTCCACCAGCTGAAGCATCAACATTTTCCTTAACAGTATCAACCAGACCCATATAAAAACACTGCCCCAACATCTACTCTGGAATACCATGATGTGGACAGATAACCAGCATTCTCTTAAATCGTTCCTATGTCTCCTGTAATGTTTCAACTACTTTCCGTCTGAAGCTCAAGATTTCATCAATTTGTTGTGCATCCTTGTTGGGTGGATGAAACTTGTTCATGAACTGATTAACTAAATCCTCCCATGCGGTAATGGAATTGATGGGGAGTGACTTTAGCCAAGTCTGGGCAGCTCTACTCACTGAGAATGGAAACAACAACAATTTTATTACCTCCTGAGTGACATTTGGCTGCCCCTGTGTTTTGCAAATTGACAGGAAGTTCTTCAGATGCTGCTGGGGGTCTTCGATGTATGACCCTAAGAATAGTCCCTTGTTCTTCAACAAGTGCAACATATTATTTGTAATCTGGAAGGACTCGGCCTGTATTTGAGGGACTAGTATCGCAGTGGACAAATTCTCTGCTGTGGGTTCAGTCATATAAAGGAGCCCCTGCCCCTATTTGAGCGACTGGGTCTACCACAGCATCCCCATTGTTGTTCCTATTATTTGGATCTTCCATGTCGGGTTCAAGTTGTTCAATTGATGGTTGTTGTTTGCTTTTCCGGTTGGCCAGGTTTGGGGCCTTGAAAACTTTCTCGGGATCTGATAAAGCTTCAACTATTTCACCAGTTATCGATGAGCTTCTAGGCATGCACCTGTACAACCAAGTTAGCAAACGTTAAACTTTCAATGTATAAATGAAAATTGAAGAAAATTGACTATATTTCAGAATTTTGTATTTCTTCCAACTCCAATTAATAACACCGTTAATTCCCCGGCAACGACGCCAAAATTTGATCACGCTCAACTATGTCTTATAGAAAGACTAAACGGGCGCTGCAAATATAATCCGAGGTATTATGCCCAGAGTCGATCCCACAGGAAATTTACGTATCAATCAAGCCGTCAGAATACAAAACTTTACTTAATCAATTTTCTCAAGACTTTTGAATATCAATTGGTGATATTTTACTATTTCTACTGACAAAATTAATAAACTAACGATTAACTAACAATATGGTGTAAACAATTATAATAAAGGTCTAAGGTTATGGTTTCCCCCATTGGTGAACTTCCTTTTTGGATACTTCTTATAGTTTGATTAGTTGTCTCTATCAATCATGAACACTCTATCTACCATAAATCTCTCTCAAGTAATTATGATAATTTACTAGACGCACTCTCTCAAGTTACGCTAGCTAGATTGCATTACAGTTCACTTTAGATTGCACCCGAGGTATCGTTATCTCTAATCCAACCTCTAAACCCTCGGTTATGACTTTCGTCTATACTCTGGGAGTGGTGTTGTTCAAACAACTACCTAAATATGCACTCTCTCTCAAGTAGATACATAATAAATAGGAACAACTAATGGAGGATCCTTTCAATTAACTACAACAAGAACGTAGTTGAACAAATAGAGATTAACAACCAACCAAACTATATTAATATCACAATAAGTTCATCCCCCAACGGGTTCCACTAAAACCCTAGATTAAGGAAATTAGCTACTCATGCTCATAATAATCAATCCAAAATAACTTGCATAAATAAATTACAGAGTAATGAATAAAGGATGTAAAAATTAATATTTTGCTTTGCTGAGTAGTATTCCACAAGCTTCTCTTCTCTCTAATGGCAAAAGTCCCCCAAAGTTGTATTTTTGGGTCTATTTATATGTTTGGGATAAACCCTAAACGTGTAGGAGACTTCTATTCAAATCGGGAAACACTTAAACGTTCAAAATTCGGATTGGACTGGACTAGGGACCAGGCGTTATAGGCCAAACGCCTGGCTAACGCCTGGCCAAGCCCAGCGTTAGGGCCCAAAGGCCTGGCTAACGCCTGGCCAGGCCTGGCGTTAGGGCTCAAACGCCTGGCTAGGCCAGGCTTTGCAGCCCAAACGCCTGGCTATAGCCCGATTCACTCCTTTTCGACTCTTGAGCGTATCTTCGACGTTTATGCATCCATTTAACTCGACTTCCATCTCCAATTCACCTACACATGAAATATACTCCATTAGGCACATACGAAGTGTATTTTTATCATTAGCGCACATAAAATGTAAGACATTAATGCGTTAAACCATGAATTTTAGCCACACATTAATATGCGTAACTTTATGTACTTCTAAGACAATGTAATTATAAGTAAAATAAAAGGCAAAAACAATTAAAAAGGTAGTGAGTATTAAGGTAAGAAATTTGTTTTTAAAAAAAATATTATAAGGATAAAATAGTAAAAATTTTGATCAAACTTAAATACTTATTAGCTAAAAATTCATAAGTTAGAATTGACCGACTTATAATTTTTAACTTATTTTTAACTTATTTTTAACTTATAAGCAATTAGTCTTCTACCTTGTATGCGAGTAAAAAGTTACGTTATCACTCTCAAATTTCCCGGTTTCAATGCCTTGTATACTGGGGATTTAAATTTCCCGTGCAACTGTAAAATAAAGAAATAGTGGTAGTGTCCATTACATTAAATTTGTATCCCTTACTTACTAGACCTTGATTTTCTCAAATCTCTCCACTATCTCTTCATATATAAACAAAAGAATCTCCACATCCATTACCAGTCCCCATAATATTTGGATTTTTGTAGAACTTAATAAATGAAAGTCACTCGAGTCAGCTGATTTATAGGCAAAAAATATCGTATTCCTTTTCTTCTTGAATATATAGTGAAAAACTGTGGGGTTGACGTGGCAGGAATTATTAGCGGCAATAACTGACATTTTGGTTCTATGCCACGTTGATCAGACGCCCACGCCACCGTTAGACCACATTATTGTTCATATCTTTTTGCCTTTTTCCTTTTTTATCCTTTTTATTTTTGTTTTTTTCCCATTCTATTATTATTATTATATTGAAGAAAAAATTGATGATTTCGTTGGGAACGTGAGGGGAGGTTTTCTTTAATTAACTTTTGTTTGTTGGTATTTTCCTTTTCTGTACTGTAAGGTGCGTCCCACACTGTCGCACGTGTGAGGTGGAAACTGCGTTGCCACGTTCATTTGCGCGGGACCCCAATAAACGTAGTACTTGTAAGGTGGGACCCATTTTGGTTTCTGTTTCATGTGCGGGTTTCCCTGTTTTGCTACCTTGTCCCTAGTCCTAACTGGGTATTGTCTGTGTACGGACCACCTATTCTACGAGAAAGAGGAAAAGATTACCTGCTCTCATAGTGCACCATTCTGTTGGTGTTCACCTTTTTTGCTTTTGTCCTCATTTATAATACAAAAAAGTTAAAAATACAAAATATTACTACTGCTTAGTCTGTATTTTGCTGATGCCGAATTAGTTACTCCCTACAGACATAATTTTTACGGAGTATTAATTAATGAAATAAATACGAACCATTGAACTAGTAATTATAATGACATGACTTTTTTGTGGTTAGCTATAAAACATACTATTACCAAGTGTCAAATAAAATTGAATTATTTCCAAATAGTATTATATTAAACAATGTACTATACGTATCAAATTAAAATATGTCAAATGCATATTTGAGGTACTTTGTGCTTAGCATAATGATACAAATTGACTACCCGATACATCTATTATTGTTAGAATCTTTTTTATGAAAATTAAATAACACACATGATATGATGATAAGGTTTAGATACTGCATACTAATATAACATTTTCCCGCCGACAACCCGTGAAGAGTTTCCTTTTCATTGCCATTTTTTCAATTTCCCTTCTTTTTTTTTTTGCTGAATATATTTTTCCTAGGTCAACCAGGAAAAAACGCGGGGAAAAAAAATCAACAGTTTTTCTTTCTTTGGTTATGGTTTTGAACTTTCAATATTCTTGTAATGCTGGTTATTAAAGGCCATTATTGTTTGCTTAATTTCCTTGAATCTTCTAAGGTACACATTTTGGAAAAGCTTTACATAGGCACCTTGATCTTGGCCTAGGTTTTGTTGAAAGATTAATCTATGAATCCCACTCTCATCTCTTTCCTTAAAGTAAAAGCAACAAAGCCGAAGAGAAAAAGAAAAAGAAAAAAGGATTTTCCAGTGTTTTAGAAAACAGAATTATTTTTAAAAAGAGAAGTGCAAAATTGACGGATTTAATATTGTGCAAAAAGTCTTAATGATGGTGTCATTAGAATAAGTTTGCGAAGTTCTATTGAATGTTGAGTTTGTCTTGTATTTTTCAGTTTTTTTTTGGAGCCTACAAGTTTGCAGCTCAATATCCTTTAATAATTCAAAAGAAATGTTCTTGATTGCCTCTTCCAAATGACTAATTATTTCCTGAGCCAGCCTTGACTAAGGACAGCATTATTTGTTCCATGTTGTGCACCATAATTCAGTTCACCTTTGACAAAAGGGGTTATTCTACCCTTTTTTATTTTTATTTTTATATATATGTTGCTTACACATGAAAACAGTTATACATAAATAAATAAAGAATAATTTATAGATGACAAGTTAGTCAATTACATATGCATCAGCGACCAAGAATAAAATGTGAGAAGGCCTGCATTAGCTAAATTCGAAACAATAGTTGCTGGCCATGGATTCATAAATATTCTGAAAGCCATCCCCCACTATTGATCATGACATATTTAGAAAAAGGAAAATAACTTCTCACTATTCTCATTCTAAAAGAATAATATAAGTCATTTTGGGTTGTTTGAATAAAATAATTGGGATGATCCAAGATCTCAATTTTCTGTAGGTAGGAAGGTTCGGGTTAGATAATTGACCCTTCACTTTGCAAGCTTAGGGAGAAATAATAATAAAATAATTAATCAAGCAATCCCAATTATTTTTCAAAGATTTGAAGTATTTATTTTTCCTGTTTGACCTACCATATGGAAATTCAAATATATGAATTATGATGTCAACAAAATTGGTCAAATATTACAATCATTTTAATATGTTCTGATTCATTTAGTTGTTTTTCCGAAGGGTGACTTACATGTACCATAAATTGTTAATATGGCGTGGAGTATATCGAGAATTTCTTTATGTTTACTTTGCTTTTTATTAGAGCTAAAGAATCAAATATAATTCTTATTGTTTCTTCTGCTGTGATACTGAATCATAATGGGTTATCATCACATTGAATAATATATAAGTTATAAATTAACCTATGATACTGTTAGATTCATGCGCAGAAGAAGAGAGTAGAAGATTTACAATTGTAAAATTAGCTCAACTGATTAATCTGAGTACAAACAGCCTACTATATACACCTATAACTATTATTTACTTATTAAGTATCTAAATTAACTCTAACACACCACAACTTCTAATATGTATACTTACACCCCATATCTTTAACCAACTAACTAACTTCTATATACACCAATACTCCCCCTCAAGCTGAAGGGTGTAAATGTTTAACACACCAAGCTTGCCAAGTAGAAACCGATGCTGAGGTGAGGCCAATCCTTTGGTGAGTATGTTTGCTTGTTGATTTCTTGTAGATATGTATTGTGTTTGCACGGTCCCTTGTTTGACCTTCTCCTTGATGAAGTGACAATCTATTTTAATATGTTTTCTACGCTCATGAAAGATGGGATTAGCAGCTATTTGAATTGCTGCTTTACTGTCTGAAAATAGGATAACTGGTTGATGAATTGGAGTCCCTAGTTTTGCAAACAACCCTCTCAACCACAGTATCTCAGCTACTGCAGATGCCATACTTCTTTCTTCAGCTTTAGCACTGCATCGAGAAACTGTGTTGCTTCTTCGACCTCCAAGAAATTAAAGAATCACCAAACTTAACAAGGTAACCACTGACTAACCTTTTACATATTGGGCATGCAGCCCAGTCTGAGTCACATAAGCCAATCAAGGCATCAGTTGGTCCTCTTCTCATGATCATTCCCATACCTGGTGCCTGTTTTAGGTATCTCACTATACGAGTGGTTGTATCCATGTGAGATGTTTTGGGAGTCTGCATGAATTGACTCAGAATTTGTACTGCATAACTGATGTCAGGTCTAGTTACTGTAAGGTATAAGAGTTATCCAATCAGCTTTTCATAGCTTGTGGCATCTATCAAAGGATCATACCCTTTACTTCCAATCCCCTCATCATACTCAAGTGAAGTAAGCTTCTGATTGAGTTCTAGGGGTGTAACAACAGGTTTTGCTCCACTTAAGCCCATCTCTGAAATGAGTTCTAGGGTGTATTTCCTCTTATTAAGAAGAATTCCTTGCCGAGACCTCAAAACTTCAATCCCTAGAAAGTATCTTAGTTCACCTAAATCTTTCACCTTAAACTTTTGATGCAGTACTGACTTGACTTCATTAATGAGTTCTATATTTCTTCCTGTTAGTAGTTAATCTTCCACATAATTTAGGATAAACAAAATCTCATTCCCAGACTTCTTAGTGAATAAGGAGTAGTCATAAACACTTTGGCTAAAGCCTGCACTAAGTAAGGCTTCTGTAAGTTTAAAATTCCAGTGCCTCGATGCTTGTTTAAGTCCATATAGGAATTTCAATAACCCACAAACTTTTTTCTCCCCTGTATTTGAAAACCTTGAGGCAAGTCCATATGTACTTCCTCATCTAGGTCTCCTTGTAAGAAAGCATTGAATAGATCTATTTGATAGAGGCCCCGGTCCTTGGAATAATGTTATTACTGATCAGACTGTCACCATATTTTCCGCTGGTGAAAAAGTTTCATGATAATCTAGGCCCTCTTGTTGATTTCATCCCTTAGAAACCAAGCGATCCTTAAATCTTTCCACCTCTCCATTGGCTTTGTGCTTGATCTTGTAGACCCATTTTGATCCTATAGGTGATTTTCGAGGAGGTAAATCCACCATTTTCCATGTCTTGTTGTCCTTCAATGCCTCAATCTCTTGTTTCGTGGCCTGAATCCATCTATCATCCTGTACCGCTTCTCTGAAGTTTTGTGGTTCTTTGGTTATGGAGAAGGCCCTTATGTAGTCTTTGTACTTCTTTGTGACACAATCATAAGACAAGAAGTTGAAAATAGGATAAAGACAATGTGAATCTTGTTCAGTGGAAACAACACAGTCTTGCATCCAGATTGGAGGGTATTTGGTTCTAGTTGATTGTTTAGTGAGCACAATAAGAAGTGGTTGTTCCTACAATGTCGGAGCATCCCTGCCTAGTGTATTTGCCTGAGCATCTATATCTGGTGCAACCGTGTGATCAGTTGCTGGAACTGGCACTTCTAATGGGTCATAAGTATCAACTACATCTTCACAAGTATCTGGATCAGATGCTACTGATCTTGTGCATCTTGATCTACTGTGCCAGGTGAATCTGCATCTGCATGCCCCTCGGATTCAGTGATATCTACTGACTCCATGGTATGTAGTTCTCCTTGTTGTTAGGATTCAAACACATCTGCAATGGGTTCTGATACTTGTGGATATTGAGTTGTGATAAAAGGAAACACAGATTCCCTGAACAAAACATCCCTGCTAACAAAGAACGAGTTAGTAGTCCTGTCAAATAGTCTATATCCCTTTTGAGTAGTAGAGTAGCCCATTAGGACAACTTCCTTAGCTCTGGCCCAAACTTCTCTTCCTTAGCCACATTTGTAGCATAACATAGGCATTCAAAGGTTCTGAGATGTGCTAGTGAAGGTAGCATGCCATACAAAAATTCAAAAGGGATTTTCCATCCTAGTACTCAAGTAGGAAATCTGTTTATAAGATAAACAATTGTTTGAACACATTCTTCCCAAAATTTGTGTGGTATCCCAGCCTGGAATTTCAATGCTTTGGTAGTGTCTAAGATGTGCCTACGTTTTCTCTCAGCCACTCCATTTTATTGTGGGGTGTGCACACAGCTACTCTGATGGATTACCCCATGACCCTGACTCACTCCACTGATGATTAAAAAACTCTCTACCATTATCTGTTCTAACCACTTTAATGCATGTGTTGAACTTTGTCTTAACCATACAGAAGAACCGCTTCAAGAAAATGATGGTTTCACTTTTCAACTGCAATAGAAAAATCCAAATTGCTCTAGTGTAATCATCTATTACTGTAAGGAAGTAATGTTTATTGTCATGTGTAGCAAGTTTATAAGGTACCCATACATTCATATGAACAAGTTGAAATGGTTTTGTACTTAGGTTCTCACTAACAGGAAAAACCAATCTACATAGTTTAGCTAAGGATCAAATGGAACACTTATTATGTATTGTATTGTCTACTTTATTGTGCGAGAAAGAAATATGTTTCATCACTGGTAATGAAGGATGTCCTAATATCCTGTGCCAAAGGTATCCTGAAACTTCATTCTTCTGCAATGTGCTGATAAGAGCAGCTGCTAACTGTCTTATTCCTCTTTTCATCAAAATCTTCCTTCTAACTTGATCATATGTATCATTCAAGCCATCCAAAAAGGGCATCAATCTCTGTTGATGCAAGTGCATTATATACTCCTTCGATTTCACACATCCACAGTTTAGAGATGGTACCAACACATCATACTCTGTCCATAGCTCCTTCAGTTTTGTGAAATACACAACTACAAAGTCAGATCCGTGTGACAGTTGTGAAATTCCTCTGTGCAATTGAAAATTTCTCACTCGATTCACCTTATCAAATTGTTCCTTTAGATCCGCCCACACAGCATGTGCATCTGATGCATAAATGATTCCACTCAATAGTTCCTTTGAGACAAAGTTCATAATCCACGAATGCATTATTGCATTGCATGTCTCCCATTCCTCATGGAGATCATCTTGAAAGGATGCCTTAATGCATGTCCCATTGATGAATCCTAATTTCCGCTTTTAATTAAGTGCAATCCGCATGGATCTACTCCACAAGCCATAATTATCAGAACCTGTGAGTTGGATTGGAATCAACACTAATCCTGAAGTGTCGGAGGGTTGTAAGAACAAAGGGTGGGTCTAATCAATCTTGGTTTTCTCCTCCATTGTTAAACGATCTCAGATTCAACTCAATTACACACAATTGAAGAAATTAAGGAAAACAACAGCAATATAATTCTTCAATTTCTGCATAAATCTCACCGATCTACTGCGAAATAAACACTACTAAAAATCTGGCAAAAAGTGATCAAAAATTTGCGAACAAAATTGGTCTATAAAAAAAAGCGACCAAAGTTGGTCGCTAAATTGGATAAAAATATTAAAAAATAATTGTAAATACATTAACGATCAAGGTTGGTCGCTTTTTGGTCGATAATGTGGTCAAAATATTGACCGGACTGGTCAAACTTGCTTGATCAAAGAAATATTTAGCGACCAACTTTGGTCGTTAAAGTGGGACCCAGTTATAAATTTTTTAATAATTATATTATTATTTTAAAAAAATTATAAAATTTAAATAAATAATTTAAAATTAGACACCAAAGTTGGTCGCTTATGAAAGGGGAAGCAAATAGAGACCAACTTTGGTCTCTAATCTGGGACCCATATATAAAATTTTAATAATTATATTATTATTTAAAAAAAAATATAAAATATAAATAAATAAAATTTAAAATTAGCGACTAAAGTTGGCCGCTTAAGAAAGGGGAAGCAAATAGAGACCAATTTTGGTCAGTAATCTGGGACCCAGTTCTAACGTCTAACAATTATGTTATTATTTTAAATATCTTATAAAATATAAAATAAATCTGATTTATAGTTAGCGACCAACTTTTGTCGCTAATTCTGATTTCTGGATAATTAGCGACCAAAGTTGGTCTCTTTTCAGGTCAACATTGGTCAAAATTTTTATATTTACTATCTAAATAATATAAATGTAATCCGTTAACACTTTTGTAATACAAGAGATGAATACACTAAAATATACTCTAACATGCTATATATGTAGTTAAAATAGTACTACGAAGCGTGTTATATATATATATATATACACACACACACAGATACTTCACTGTAATACTATAACGTATATATAACGTATTATATTATATGTTAGTGTGTGTATGTATATACCATTCATTCATCACTAGGTTATAAGTTGATGAATCAATTTACAAGTGTATAAATCCCTAAAATAACCCGACCGTGTGTTCCTAGCGTTTCATGTGTGTATATATATATATATATATATATATATATATATAGACACACACAAACACTTCATTGTAAAACTATAACGTATATATTATGTTAGTGTCTGTATGTATATAACATTCATTCATCACTAGGTTATAAGTTGATAAATCAATTTATAAGTGTATAAATCCCTAAAATAACCCGACCATGTGTTACTAGTGATGAATGAATGTTATATACATACACACACTAACATATACTATAATAAGTTATATATACGTTATAGTATTACAGTGAAGTGTTTGTGTGTGTCTATATATCTATATACACACACTTTGATAGCCTTATATATGTATCAATCCCTAAAATAACCCGATCATGTGTTCCTAGCGCTTCATGCTCTTATATATATATATATATATA